>CAUYPK010045832.1:0-43728 GCA_963574355.1 Loris lydekkerianus
CTATTTTTAGATCTCTAAGTGTTCTTCAAACATCTTTCCAAAAGGAATGTATTAATTTGCATTCCCACCAGCAGTGTAGAAGTGTTCCCTTTTCTCCACATCCACGCCAACATCTCTGGTCTTGGGATTTTGTGATATGAGTTAATCTTACTGGAGTTAGATAATATCTCAAAGTAGTTTTGATTTGCATTTCTCTGATGATTAAAGATGATGAGCATTTTTTTCATATGTCTGTAGGCTGTGTGCCTGTCTTCTTCAGAAAAGTTTCTCTTCAAGTCCCTTACCCAGCCTGTGACGGGATCACTTGTTCTTTTCTTGCTTATACATTTGAGTTCTCTGTGGATTCTGGTTATTAAACCTTTGTCGGAGACACAACCTGCAAATATCTTCTCCCATTCTGAGGGCTGTCTGCTTGCTTTACATACTGTGTTCTTGGCTGTGCAGAAGCTTTTTAGTTTGATCAGGTCCCAGTAGTGTATTTTTGAAGCTACTTCAATTGCCGGGGGGTGGGGGGGGTCCTCCTCATGAAATACTCGCCCAGACCGATTTCTTCAAGGGTTTTCCCTGCACTCTCTTCTAGTATATTTATAGTTTCATGTCTTAAGTTTAAATCTTTAATCCAGTGAGGATCTATCTTAGTTAATAGTGAAAGGAGGTGTGGGTCCAGTTTCAGTCTTCTACAGCTTGCCAGTCAGTTCACCCAGCACCAATTGTTGCACCATTTGTTAAATAGGGCATCTTTTCCCCAATGAATGTTTTTACTTGGCTGGTCAAAGATCAAATAATGGTAAGTAGCTGGACTTGGTTCTCTATTCTGTTCCAGACAGCTGCTTCTGTGTTTTTGTGCCAGTATCATGCTGTTTTGATCACTATCAATGTTTAGTATAGTCTGAGGTCAGGTAGCGTGATTCCTCCTGCTTTGTTTTTATTTCTGAGTAATGTCTTGGCTATTCGAGGTTTTTTCTGATTCCATATAAAACAAAGTATTATTTTTTCAAGATCTTTAAAGTATGACAATGGAGCTTTAATAGGGATTGCATTAAAATTGTATATTGCTTTGGGTAGTATGGACATCTTAACAATGTTGATTCTTCTCAGCCATGAGCATGGTATGTTTTTCCATTTGTTAACATTGTCAGCTATTTCTTTTCTTAGAGTTTCATAGTTCTCTTTATAGAGATCTTTCACGTCCTTTGTTCGATAAACTCCCAAATATTTCATCTTCTTTGGCACTATTGTGAATGGAATAGTGTCCTTAATTGTTTTTTCAGCTTGACTATTGTTGGTATATATAAAGGCTACCGATTTATGAATGTTGATTTTGTAACCTGAGACACTGCTGTATTCCTTGATCACTTCTAAGACTTTTGCAGTAGAATCCCTGGTGTTTTCCAGATATATAATCATATTATCTGCAAAGAGAGAAAGTTTGATCTCTTCTGACCCTATATGGATACCCTTGATCACCTTTTCTTCCCTAATTGCAGTGGCTAAAACTTCCATTACAATATTAAAAAACAGTGGATACAATGGCAGCCTTGCCTGGTTCCTGATCTGAGTGGAAATATTTCAATTTAACTTCATTCAATATGATATTGGCTGTGGGTTTGCTGTAGATGGCCTCTATCAGTTTAAGAAATGTCCCTTCTATACTATTTTTCATAAGTGTTCTGATCATGAAGGGATGCTGGATATTATCAAAAGCTTTTTCTGCATCAATTGAGAGAATCATATGGTCTTTGTTTTTTAATTTGTTTATGTGCTGAATTATACTTATAAATTTACAAATATTGAACCAGCCTTGAGACCCTGGGATAAAACTGACTTGGTCATGATGTATAATTTGTTTGATGTATTGCTGGATTCTGTTTGTTAGGATCCTGTTGAATATTTTGGCATCTATATTCATTGGTGATATTGCTCTATAATTTTCTTTTCTTGTTGTGTCTTTTCCTGGTTTGGGGATCAGGGTGATGTTTGCTTCATAGAATGTGTTGGGTAGTCTTCCTTCTTTTTCTACATTTTGGAACAGGTTGAGTAATATAGGTACTAGTTCCTCTTTAAAGGTTTGGTAGAATTCTGATGTGAAGCCATCCGATCCCAAGCTTTTCTTTTTAGGGAGATTTTGTATGGTTTATGCTATTTCAGAACTTGATATTGGCCTGTTCAACATTTCCACTTGATTCTGGCTAAGTCTTGGAAGGCGATGTGCTTCCAAGTATCGGTCAATTTCCTTCAGATTGTCATATTTCTGAGAATAAAGTTTCTTCTAATATTCATTAAGGATTTTCTGAATTTCTGAGGAGTCTGTTTTATTTCATCTTTGTCATTTCTGATTGATGAGATTAGACATTTTACTCTTTCTTTCCTGGTTAGGTTAGCCAGAGGTTTATCTATTTTATTGAATTTTTTGAAAAACCAACTTTTTGATTTATTGATCTGTTGTATAATTCTTTTGTTTTCAATTTTATTTAATTCTGCTCTAATTTTGGTTATTTATTTTCTTCTACTGGGTTTGGGGTTGAAATGTTTTTCCTTTTCCAGTTGCTTGAGATGTCCCATTAAGTTGTTAACTTCCTCTCTTTCCATTCCCTTGAGGAAGGCTTGCAGTGCTATAAATTTCCCTCATAGGACTGCCTTTGCAGTATCCCAGAGGTTCTGATAATTCATGTCTTTTGTTTGTTTGTTTTTATTTATTTTTTTAAATTTTTTATTGTTAAATCATAGCTGAATTCATGTCTTTATTGTCATTTTGTTCCAGAAATTTGGTAATTTCTTTCTTAATCTCTTCTGTGACCCAGCTATCATTCAACATGAGGCTAACTTCCATGTTTTTGTATGAGTATGAAGATTCCTTTCATTACTGAGTTCATCTTTTATTCCATGGTGGTCTGAGAAGATGCAAGGAATAATTTCTATTCCTTTAAATTTACTGAGGGTCAACTTGTGACCTAAGATGTGATCAATTTTGGAGTATGTTCTGTGGGCTGATGAGAAGTATGTGTATTCAGTTTTGTTGGGATGAAATGTTCTGTAGCTGTCTGCTAAATCCAAATGTTGGATGGTTAGGTTTAAATCTAAAATTTCTTTGCTCAGCTTCTTATTGGAGGAACTATCTAACAGTGCCAAAGAAGTGTTGAAATCTCCAACTATTATGGAGCTGGAGGAAATCAAGTTGGTTATGTTTGTTAGAGTTTCTCTTATAAATTGAGGTGCATTCTGGTTGGGTGCATAAATATTCATAATTGAAATCTTATCATATTGAGTATTACCCTTAACAAATATGAAGTGTCCATTCTTATTCTTCCTTAATTTTGTTGGTTTAAAGCCTATTGTGTCTGAAAATAGAATTGCAACACCTGCTTTTCTCTGATTATCATTTGCCTGAAATATGGATGACCATCCTTTAACCCTGAGTCTATATTTATCTTTTAAGGTAAAATGTGACTCTTGTATGTAACAAATATCTAGCCTGAGTTTTTGTATCCAGTGAGCTAACCTGTGCCTCTTTAGAGGATAGTTTAAGCTGTTCACATTAATGGAGAATATTGATAAGTCTGGTAAAATTTTGGGTATTGAGTTTTTTGAAAGTCCAGTGCACATTTTTAATACTTTCACCATTGTGGAAGTTGGAGTTTGATCAAAAGTTTCTGAGTGAGTTTACTTTTGTGGTAGAGGATTAGGTTGGTCATTATGAAGGATAGGTCTGAGAATATCTTGAAGAGCTGGTTTGGTTATGGCAAATTTCTTCAACATATGAATGTCATTAAAGTATTTAATTTCTCCATCATAAATGAAACTCAGTTTAGCTGGATACAGGATCCGGGGTTGAAAGTTATTTTGCTTTAGGTGATTAAAATTCGATGACCACCCTCTTCTGGCTTGAAAAGTTTCAGCAGAGAAATCTGCAGTCATTCTAATATTCTTCCCTTTGTAGGTAATGGATTTTTTACGTCTGGCTGCTTTCAGAATTTTCTCCTTCATATTAACTTTAGTGAAGTTAATTATGATATGCCTGGGGGATATCTTATTTGAATTGAGTCCTGCTGTGGATCTGAAACTGTCTGCTATCTGAATTTCAGAATCTCTTAGCATGTCTGGAAAATTCTCTTTCATAATTTCATGCAAGGCCATTTCAACACTTTCAGGGATTCCAATGAAGTGGATATTAGCCTTCTTCGAATTATCCCAGAGCTCTCTGAGAGAATGATTCATTTTTGCTCTTCATTTTGCTTCCTCTTTGAGAGTTTGGGAGCATTCAATAGCTTTGTCTTCAATGTCAGAAATCCTTTCTTCTGCTTGCTCCACTCTGTTACTGAGGGATTCTACTGTATTTTTCACATCTTTGAGGGCTGAAAATTCTTGCTTCAGTGCATCAAAATCTTTGGTGGTTTTGTCTTTAAATTTGTTAAATTCTTGAGACATCTTTTGACTTGCTCCTCGAATTTCTAATTCCAAATTTTCCTCCATTCTATTAATCTTGTTTGCAATCCAAATTCTAAATTTATTTCTGACTTCTCGGCAAGCTGTTTATAAATGGGATCTTCAGTTACATCTGCCATATCTTTCCTTGGGTGGGTTGATCTATTCTGGTTATTCATGTTACCATAATTTTTCTGCTGATTCCACCCTATGATTATTTTACACCATTTGATTTTTCCCTGGAGCTTTGTTGAGGACCTATACAGTGCTACAGCCTGAGAAACTGGGGACTTGTTTGGTGTGGTGGGGCTAAGTGGTTCTGTCTTGTTTTCAGCTGGTCTCTGTCTGACCCTAGTAAACAGTTACTCTGGATTGAAGTCTCAGCTGTGGAGAAACATCAGTAATTAAGTCACCCCGCCTCCCATAGGCAACAATTGGAAAAGGAAAATCAAATCTTTCTATAACCACACACCCAGGGCACCACTTGAATAGTCCTTGGGCTATTGGCTCAGTTCAAAAGGTCCAAATCAATTGTCTCAGTCAGCACCTGTCTCTGGTGGGAGAGTTTAAAAGGTCTCTGGCAACTGGATCGCAGGGGTCTGGTGTCAACTCAGATATGACTTGCTTCAGTGCTCCGTGAAGTCAGGATGACCCACCCAGCAAATAGATTAGTCTGGGAAGGTTGATGCCTCCTTCCCCACCTTGTACCTCTGTCACACACCGTTAC
Source organism: Loris lydekkerianus (assembly GCA_963574355.1). Lineage (NCBI taxonomy): Eukaryota > Metazoa > Chordata > Mammalia > Primates > Lorisidae > Loris > Loris lydekkerianus. The sequence goes on from CAUYPK010045832.1 coordinate 5,150, forward strand.
TGATAGCCCTGCAGGGCTGTCACCCAGTTGCCTCTAGTGAACAGATACTCTAGGGGTTTGCACCTGCCTGTATCACAAGGAAATCTATATCTCCTCAGCCAGGCTGCTGCACTTTGCCTCTATCCAGCAGGGGCAGGTGAGGCCTGACAGCCTTGTGTGCTTCACTCAGTTCCAGCCCTGCCCCTGATTGATGTTACTAACAGAACAGAACAGAACAACTTTGTGGGAATTTGTTTCTGATCCTGCTAAATTTCCCTGAAGAAAAGAAGCTGTTTTGAGTTCCCAGAGCCTGTGCCTCAGGCTCTGTCTTTGCTCCTGCAGGTTTGCATTCAGTTAGCTGCCACTTCTAGCCTCCTGCCTTCCTTTGTCTATAGGCTGATGATCCCCTGAGGGCCAGGTGTGTCTTATGCTCAGTAAAGCGGTCCTCTGGGTCAGCCCTACCCTGGGAATTTTCCGGCTCTGCACATGTTTTCTAGTCCCCACGCTCCACCTAGGCTGGTACTACCTCAGGCAAATCCTTTACTTATGGGGCCTGTGTTTCCATTCCAGATCTGTTCCACAGTGGTTGCCACCTGAGAAGATACCCGGCCTCCTCTGGTTGCCCAGGGAGATAGGGGGTGTAACTTCGGAATATCCCGGAGTGAGCCTTATTGTTGCCAAAAATGGCTGCTGCTCTGTGCCTCAGGGCACCACCACTCTGATATGGTTCCCTCTCAGCTGACTGTCCTCTCCTCACTCCTGTGCTGCAGAATCAGCACTGACCAGCTGCTATCTAGCCCCTGTCCACATGCCTCAAGAAATCACCCAAGAATCTGGACTCCTGAGGGACAGGCCTCAGAGTGAGAGTGGAGGGGAGTGCTGGGAACTCAGAATTGCAGGTAGAGAATATATAAAGTTTTATACAGTTTTATGCCTGGCAGGAGAACGCCATGGCACCTTGTAGGGGAGGTAGGTCCAGTTTTTAGAGGATGTCTCCCATTGAGTGTAGTGGGAGGAACTTTGAACTCTGCTCGTTTGTTTGTGGGGCACTCTGAGCCATTCTTATGGGGGAGGGGACTCCAGTCCGCTTGATGATGTATTTTGTATCTTTTGTTTGTATCCTTGGGGTCGCAGCTTGCCTCAGCGGGATTGATGTGTGTTTTTCAACCTTCTCTCTTGGTGCAGCTCTAATTTACCAGGTTACTTGATAAATGTCTGTCCTTTAACTTTCCTTCTGGATGGGAGCCTCTGTGGAAAGCTGGCTTCAGTCAGCCATCTTGTCAATATACAGACTTTTTTCACAAATTTAGAGTTAACAATTTACAACTTCTATAAAATAGAAAACAGGAAATTCTTACAAATATATAGGTCATTTTATGCTATCTCTTTTATATTATATTTTTCATATGTATCTGGCTACATTGAAAATCAAACAGATAATGTTAACAGGACTTCCTAGAAATAATCATTTAGATTATTTAAAAAAAAGATTACAGGAGAAAAAAAGTCTATTTTTCCAGAGATCTACTGCTTTTGTTGTTCTATTTTTATTTATGGAATTTCAGGTTTCCTTCTGTAGCATTTCCTTTAAGTTTAAGGAGTTTCTTTTAGCATTTATTTTGGAGTGTGTCTCTTGGTAGCAAATTGTCTTGCTTTTTTATTTGAAGGAGTCTTTATTTTGCTGTTGTTCTTCAAGGACATTTCTGCTCTCTTTCATTACTTTAAATATTCTGTTCCTCTATTTTCTGTCTTCTGTTATTTCTGATGAAAAATCCACAGTAATTCAAACAGTTCTCAATGATTTTCATTGATGTTTTTCCATTTAGGGTTTCATGATTCTCTTAATAATGGAAATATATTTATTTTACTGAATTGAAGAAGGTTTCAGATAATATTTCTTCAAATATTTTTTTCTGAAAAAATCTTGTTCTCCTAATTTTTTAGGATGTCAATCACATGAAATCCTAGAAACAATAACAATTGATATTGCCCCACAGGTCCCTGAGGCCCTGTTTATGTTTAAAAATATTTTATCTCCCTATTGTCCAAATTTGATCATTTGTATTGATATATGTAAGTTGTTATTCATCTGTTGTCTCTACTCTGTTACTGATTTCATTCAGTGAATTTTTTTGTTTCAGATACTATTTCAAAAATTATATTCTTTATTACCTAAATTTATATTTTTTCCCTCAAGTTTCTTATTCTGTTCTGAAGATATTTTATATTTCCATTCATTTTAAGAATGTTCTCCTTTACCTTATTGACTTTGATTATAATAATTGCTTTAAACTTTTGGTAATTCAAATTTCTGCAATAAACATTCTGGTACAGATGTCTTTGTTATATTGTGATTTATGGCCTTCTGGGTATATACCTAGTAAAGGAATTATAGGATCAAATGGCAGGTCTATTTTTAGGTCTATAAGTGTTCTCCAAACATTCTTCCAAAAGGAACGTATTAGTGTGCATTCCCACCAGCAGTGTAGAAGTGTTCCCTTTTCTCCACATCCATGCCAACATCTCTGGTTTGGAGATTTTGTTATGTGGGCTAATCTCACTGGAGTTAGGTGATATCTCAAAGTAGTTTTGATTTGCATTTCTCTGATGATTAAGGATAATGAGCTTTTTTTTCATGTGTCTGTAGGCCATGCACCTATCTTCTGAAGAACTTTCTCTTCACGTCCCTTGCCCATCCTGAGATGGGATCACTTGTTCTTTTCTTGCTAATACGTTTGAGTTCTCTGTGGATTCTGGCTCCTCTGCAGCCCCTTCCTTCCTCTCCCTTCTCCTTCCTTCTCTCTCTCTCTCTCTCTCTCTCTCTCTCTCTCTCTCTCTCTCTCTCTCTCTCTCTCTCGATAAAGACAGGGTCTCACCCTGGCTAGAGTGCAATGGCATCTTCATATCTTACATACAACCTCAAACACCTGGTGTGAAGTGATCATCCTGCTTCAGCTTCCCAAGTAGCTGGGACTATGGGATCACACCACCACTCCTGGCTCATTTTTCTAATTAGTAGAGACAGGATCTCACTCTTGCTCAAGCTAATCTCAAACTCCTTACCTCAAGCAATCCCCCCACCCCCACCTTGGCCTCTCAAAATGCTAGGATCACAGGGGTGAGCCACCATGCCCATTCCCAGACAGACATTGATAATTTTTTAAAACACTACCAAGGAATTCTAAAATGTACTTACCAACTGTGTAACTTTTCCAGACCTTGCAAATAAAAAGTACTAGAATTCCTGAGATAGATACTATTAATATTCCCAAAACAGATACCAGGTGTGTTGTGAGAGTTAACTAATTAAATGTAGAAAGAATTAATTACAAAGTAGTTAAACAGAGCCTACCACATAGTAAATGCCCACTAAATATCAGTGATTAATATGTGTATAAATATTTATAAACAAATACATATATAAGTATGCATGTATATAAAAGTATACTTAGGTATACTCTAGCATACACTATACACATAACCAAAATATATCAATCTCTGTTGACAAGACTGCAAGAAATATAAATAAATCAAAATTGATAGACATAGATTTTTAAACATCCCTCTCAGACACTGATAGATTAAGTATATAAAATAATAGTTTACGAAGGGAAGAATACAAATAAATTTTTGATACATAAACACAAATCTTTCTTTCAAAGCATAAATGGATATTTATTAATAGAAATACAGACCATATAATGGACTATAAAGTGTCAATAAACTGTAAAGAATTAAACATATGGGTACCCTGTTCCCTGAGCATAATACAATAAAATTAAATATTAATAAAATGAAGAAAAAAAAAAAGAAATCAAGTAGTCTTAATAAATAACTAATTTAGTTGAATAAGAAATCATAAAGGAATACAAATAATTAGAACTTAACAATAATAATAAAAATACTGCACATATGACTCGGCACCTGTAGCTCAGCAGCTAGAGCACCAGCCACATAGACCAGAGCTGGCAGGTTTGAATCCAGCCTGGGCCTGCCAAACAACAGTGACACTACAACCAAAAAATAGTTAGGCATTGTGGCGGGCACTGGTAGTCCCAGCTACTTGGGAGGCTAAGGTAAGAGAATTACCTAAGCCCGAGAGTTTGAGGTTGCTGTGATGCCATAGCACTCTACCCAGGGCAACAGCTTTAAACTCTGTCTCATAAATAAATAAATAAAGAAGCAAACAAACTGCACATAAAAAATAATTAAAAATAAAATTAAAATACTGCACATAAAAATCTACAGAATACAGATAAAGAAGCATTTAAAGTGGCATTTATGGTTTTAAAAACATTTCAAAGAAAACAAGAAAGATTTAAAAATAACAAGCTAACTATTCAAATCAATAAGTTGCAAAGGAGCAACTCCCCTTTCCAGTAAGAAATTAAATAATAAAGATAGGGGCAAATATCAATGATACACAGAAAATTATCACCAATAATAAATAGCGAAACATAACACAACCAAAATTGTTCTCTGAAAGGATTAATAAAAAGATCTTTGGCAAGCAAGAGTTATCAAGGAAAAAAGAGAGATAATTCAAATAATTAAAATACAGAAGGAAAAGGGATACAAAAGTACAGGCACAAAGGAGATGTTTTAAATAAAAGAGTATTAAAGAGCATAAGGAATACCTATATGCTAATAAATTGGAATGGATAATCCCATTAAATTAGGCCAAAACTGGCACAAGAAGAGATAGAGAACCTGAGCAGACCAATTAGTACACGTATAAAAAAGATTGAGGGGAAAAAAAACTGAAACAATAAAGATCTAACTTCCTGAAAAACAGCAGGTGCAGTCAATTTTACAATGAGTTCTACCAAATTTTAATGAACAGTTAATTCCTAGCTTATACAAGCTGTTCTAGAAAAATAGGAAACAGCCAAAAACTGACCAGTACATTTCACAAGGCTATTATAATCATTAAAAATCAGATGACAAGAAAATCATAGATCCATTTTAACATGATACAAAAATTCTATGCTAAGCATTTTTTTATAAAGTTCATATTTATAATGAAAAGCATTTCCAATTACTTTTTATTCATATTGCATGTGGGTATTTTTTATTTCAGGTTTGGGTGGTTTTTGTTTTTGCTTTTGTTTTTGAGATAGGATCTTGTTCTGTTACCCTGGCCAGAATGCAGTGGCATCATCATAGTTCACTGCAACCTCAAATTCCTGGGTTTCAGCAATCCTCCCACTTTACCCTCCTAAGTGGCTAAGATTAAACTAGCTGCCATCAGGCCCGGATAATTTTTCTATTTTTTGTAGAGCCAGGATCTCACTCTTGCTCAGGCTGGTATTGAATTACTGGCTTCAAGTGATCCTCCTGCCTTGGCCTCCTAAATTGCTAAGATTACAGGTGTAAACCACCATCACACCTAAAATCCTGTAATAGCCCAGTCATCAATACTAATTATAATAGATAAACTAATTCAATATTGTATTTAACAATTAACACATCAGGATTAAACAGAATGTATTCTAGGAATTCAAGGATGGTTCGACTCAGAAATAGATTTAGAATAAGAAAACCAGATGATAAACTCATACAACAAAGAATGATTGTCATTAAGTTCGGCAAAAGGCAAAACTATAGACTTAATAAAAGATTACATGGGAGAATATCTTTTTGACCTAGTTACCAAGGAAAATTTAAAACCTATAAAATAAATGATTAATTTTATCCTACCAAAATTAAGAATTTTTGTCAATAAAATACCACACAAAAGTTAATGAACAAATGACTAAGCAATTGAAGGGGAGAAGATATATGTAATGCCTAAAATTGGAAAAGGGATTATTACAGGAAAAAGACAAGAAATTCCTATAAATTAGTAAGATAACAGGAACTATTACAGAACAGTTGACAAATGATATATAAAAGAGATTTACAGAACTTAATCTAGATTACAAAAAGTTAGAAACCTAGATAATCTTGTTGGTAGGAATGAGAAGAGATAGAAGAAACTTTATACATTGCTAGTGGGAGTATGGACTGATAATAACTCTGACTTGGGTCAAAGCCTAAGTTAATAAAGGATTGCTCTTCTGTCTTTCTTTATCTGTACATATTTGTTTTGAGGATTTCATAGGAAGGAATGGCTGTTCCAGCATGGGACTTGGATCTTGGGACATGGAGAGTCCTGACCATCCCTCTCTACCTGATCTGACTGCATGGCCCCCAGTTCAAAAGACAAGAAAGCAAAAATTCCCACTGCATCCTTCTGTTTAACATAGGTCTGGACAAGGCTTGACTTTTTTTATAAATCAGATTTGTAAAGATTGGCACAAAACATTGTGCCAAAATTGGGGTTGATGAGAAATTGCTATAAATTTAATTTTTAACATAATTTCTGAAGCACACGTGACTATCTTCCGGTTGTACATTACATTCAATTAAGAGTTGGGAAAAAAAGAAATTTACATCTGAGAAAGAAGAAGGATTGCCAAGAAATCTGGCGAAAGGGTTCTTGGGGTTTTAATAACCCCAAATATCATATGGAAATAATCATATGAGGTTTTTTTTCTCAGAAAAAGGGGGATACAGTTATTTTTTATTCAAGGAAAGAGTATATAAAGAAATCTAAACAATGAAAGAGCCTGTATTGGAAGAAGATCAATCTTAAGTGAGAAACAAAGGGTCTTCCTAACTCCCAAAGGTGACTTGGGCAGGCCCCAGAAGTAGTAGAAATAGACCAAATCACATCTAAGGAGGGATTAAGGATTCAACATGGATTCTCCTCTTCAGAAAATAGCTGAAGTTGAGCAGAAGACAGAAATAAAAACATCATGGACTCCACACTTTAAACTCATACTTACTCATCAGGGTACTGAATAGAGGCTTATCTTCAGACCAGAAAACCGAGAAAGATCTCTTGTAGACCCTGCTGAGATAGAGGGCAGGGAATGCACATCCCTGATTAGGTTATGATCACCAAGATTCAGAGGCCAAAACTATTCCGAAAATTCCCAGTGATGAAAGATACAGAGCTACTGTGTGACTTGGCCATTGTGACTTTTATCGTTTGGAGTTTCTTAGCCAGGCAACCATTGCCCAAACATTTTTAAATGTTTTATGCAACTGATACCAAGGAAAATTTAATTGGGTTGTCCCCAGTCTACACAGATGGCAGATCTCTATGTTAACAACAAAGCTACTGCTTGCAAAGTGATAAAAGCTCAGTCTCGAGAGACTGTGGAAATGGACCTTCAAAACAGCCCAGGTGTCCGGCTACTCTCTCTCTCTCAGGGACTGAAGATGACGCAGACCCATGCGGTCTTCCTCAAAGAAATTAATGTGTGGGTCTGAGATGCCCAAAGGACCTTTCTCTTAATAGAGTGATAAGCACCTTGCCAGACTGCTGGGGTGATATATTCATTTACCACAGAAACCAGTGGTTATCATAAAGATATGAATGCTTCCTGGGAAAACAAGGATACACTATCCACAAATGTGATGTGTAACATTTGCTTTGAGTAGAAAAAAAGAGAGAGACAGATACTAAGCCAAAAAAAAAAAGAAACTTTTGAACCCAAGTATGAACTAGGACTAGTAATCCACTTACAAGTACAACACAAAGCAAAGAATCTTTCTAGAAGTCTAAGGAAAAGTTTATGATGTTCTTAAGGTTATGGTTTGTTTCAATAACAAATTTCAAAACCTTAAATAGTGCAAAAAGTACTAACATCCTAACTGCAACCAGATTTTATATTATCCTGAAAAAGAGTAGCTGGTTGAAATATCCTTAAAAAATACCATGATTTTTAAAAGAGCAAATTGCAATTTTCCTAAATATCAAAAGGGCAAGAAATGAGAAACAGCCATGTGGTTTCACAAACTCTCTATTTTGAGGCTAGCAAGAAAAGAGAAATCTGTGCCAGATACTGAGGGAAGGATTAAGGCCGTTCCCTCAGTCAGAGCTACTAAGAAAGTAATATAAATAACAGTGGGCTAGCAAGATGTAAAAAGAGTAAGGAAAAAAACATGCATACAGTGGACTTCTAAAGTACTCAATGATAATTGCTTGAGGAGAGAGGGAGGAGAATTACAGCAGAAGGCCAGTCAAGAGCAAGTTTGGCATCAGAATTTCCCAAAGGACAAAGTGAATTATCAACCCAGGCACCAATTTTGCCACCACTTCCATCCATTGTTATTTCCTTGCCTTTGTATTTGTACCAACCACTAACAAGAGATCAAGCCATCTTTTTCCTTCAACTTGGAGTTCAGAGGAAAAGAGACCGCTGAGATCTACCAAGCCCAATTACCAGAGCTGGGTTTCCATGAAGTACTTTGGGGCCAAATACTCAATACATTTTAAAGTATTCTTTTGTCTGGCTCTGTCCTGTGGATATCTCTCTTCCTTGGGGATCTTGTTGACGAAGGATCTGGCTACTTAAGGTCCTGGTTATCTGCCCCATTTCCATTGGAAATACATGACTCACAGTACTGATGCTGTTATGATAATACACATGTACTTTAAGAAGATAAAAATAATTGAAAATAATATTCAATTATTTTTTAAAAATGAAAATTTCAAGGAATAGCATCCAAATGGAATTGGCTGAGCCCTGAACAGTGAAACCATTAGTTATCTAAGTATGTCACAAAGCAAGAGGAACCTGGGTATCCTCAGGTCAGTGATACCTGTTGGGGCAGGCAGCAGTACCTGACAGAGGAAGTACAGGCTCTTCATTCAAGAAGAATTTCAATGTTGGAAATTCTGAATGAGTACTACTTGTCACCAAAAGGGACACACGCTTTCAGAAAATGCTCTCTGCCCCAGGTCACCCCCACATCAGCAACGGAGAGAAACAGGGTAATCCTTCTGTACTCATTTCCTGAAACCACCTCCAGATTTCTTTAGGATATAAGGAGGTATGCTCACTAATCCCTATAACAGGTTGTCTGCTGAACATCTCCTTTATAATCTTCTGGTATTTCTTTCACGGGGACTATGCCATCAACTTCTTCCTGATAACAAAGCTCATTATCTACTCAGGTTGGCCAGGTCAGCATTGCTCAAGTTTCTATTTCATAGTATACATTAAATTCATTGAATAGAAAATATACTGTCTCTACTCAGAATCTCTTAGAAATCTATATATCAAAATATTCAAATTGTAATGGCTACTTTCCCTTAAGTTTCCTAGAATGTGGTCAGGTGGGGCCCTTGGTTACAATTCCTTGCTCATGTATTTATAACTGATTTTTTCTGTGCACACAGGAAAAAAATCTGGCTTAGATTGCATTCAGAGAAAGTAAGACTAGCTTTTTTAAAGTCTTAGAATCAAAAGACTTTCTAAAGATAATCTGCTTATAAAATTTAGGGTGATCCACGCTTACCACCAACAACAGATATACTTTCTAAAACTTCTAAACTAAAGCAAAACGAAGGGCTTTTTCATAGGATTCTAAAGACCAGTTTAATTCTGTTCATATGAACCACAGGGTAGGACTGGGCTCATTACAGGAAATATCAAGGTTCATTATCAATACAACTCAAAGCCTATTAGGAATGTGGCAAGATCAACCAATGCATTGCCCACACAAACCACTGGCAGCACTTTCATCCCCTCTCTTCTAACCAGCAGCTATAAGCCTGTCAAAGATCCTCCTTTTCTAAAATCTGAAATAGGTTGGAAACTGGGAACAACCAGTTGTACTGTGTGATTTATTCGGTAGCAGACAGAATTCCAATATTTAAAACAATTGGTTTACTAAAACGAAATGTCAGACAGCAGTCTAGTACTCACCTTTTTCGTGAACACAAACTGAGAGCTTCTTTACACCATCAACCAGCACATTTTGTGTGTTGCCATGTCCATCTTCTGAGTCGCTATCATAAAACTGAGCCTCTATAATGACATCAGGACTGTCATTATAGCTTTTCAGGGACTGCTGCGGGATATGGTGTCCACAGAGCTCCTCAGGGAGATCTGAGTCATAGACAGCTTCTGTTTCTTTGTCATTGCTCTCTGGTTTAATTACCTGAAGAAAATAGAAAAAATATGCTAAATCACTAAGGGGAGAAAAAGGAAAGGGCAGTTTCTTTTCTAAGGAAACATACATTCAGAAGCTGACAGCACTGGATACTCACCATGTAGTTTTAAAAAGAATCTTTATTTTACAGATGCACAGACTACTTAATGAACATAATCAATCCAGCAAGGCCAGGCTATCCAGCAAGGCCAGGCTAACACTCAGCACTTTAAGATGCCCCAAATTAATGACATAAACGCTTTTCAAATTTTTCTGACCTACATTTTCATTTTCTCTCTCTCAAAGGCTGTAAATACCAGAAGTAGTACCATGTTGCTTCAGAAAGGGTCATCCATACAGGAGCAATCAGGATGTTTAGAGAATGATAACAGAATTGAACAAAGCACAAAGTATGTCACTGTGTTCCCAAATAAAACCATAAGAATTCAAGATGAAATGCAAAAAACAAAACTGTATAAATAAGAGCTTATAAAACATTCTCATAAAAATATGAAACCTTATTTCTCCATTTTGAGATGTGAAATCAGTATACAAAGTACACAGACTGATGGACATTTATAATAGCAATGAGAATGAAGCAAACAGAGAAAAAAATCCAGATACTAATCCATTTCATGAGTTTACCACATTGAAAAAAGTACAACACTCCACATAAACCTGCCCATCCACATTAGCAAAAAAGATAGCAGCAGATTTTGTAGGTTCTAGATCAGTGGTTCTCAACCTGTGGGTCGCAATCCACAGGACCTGTATTAAAGTGCCACGACATTAGGAAGGTTGAGAACCTGCACTCCAGCCTGAGCAACAGAGCAAGACCTTGTCTCAAAAAAAAGTCAAAGTTATGAAAGGACAAACCATTTCCAGATTAAAGAAGGCTAAAGACACATGTCAACTCTGTAACTTGTGATCTAGGATTTTCTTTTCTTTTCACATAAAGAACATGACTGGGGAATCTGGAAAAGATCCATAGATTAATAGTGTATCAATGTTAATTCCCTGATTTTGATAATCATACAATGTTTATAATAGAGGATGGCTTTGTTTTGAGTATCTGCACTTATTACTTTTAAACAGTTCAAAAGAAAAAAGAGAAGGCAAGTGATAAAGTGATAAAGTGAAAACTGATAATATTAAAGCAAATGTGGCTAAATCGTGTAATCTCACAAAGGGTACAGAGTAAATCTTTGACCATTTTTACATCTTTTCTATAGATTTGAAATTATACATTTTTAAAAAGAATCTTAGTTTTTTAATTATAGAATCCTGTTTTATTGAATTACATTTTTTCTCATGCTAACCAATATTTCACCTGTCGTCCCAGCTACTTGGGAGGCTGAGGCAAGAGAATAGCTTAAGTCCAAGAGTTGGAGGTTGTTGTGAGCTGTGACACCACAGCACTCTACCAAGGGCGACAAAGTGAGACTCTGTCTCAAAAAAAAAAAAAAAAAAAAAAAAAAAAAATTCCTGAACTCAGAAACAGAAAGTTAGGAGCAATTACACAGGGAAAACAAATGTAGTCTTAGGACGCAGGAAGTCTACAATGATGAAAAACTTCCAGGTGGCAGCTGGAAATGTAGGTATGGAGACTGAAAGAGTGTACTGGAGGACAAAAATCCATACTGCAGCATTATCCACATTGGGCTGGCAGTTAAGCAAGGATGTCCCAAGGCCATATACTGAAAAAAAGCTAAGGATAGAGCCCTCAGAAAAGACTCAAATAAAGAACAAGATTTAGCGAAGTAGAGAGAATTTAAATATAATTATGAACACTCCTAGCACTCTCGGAGGCCGAGGTGGGCAGATTGTCTGAGCTCACAGGCTCAAGACCAGCCTGAATTACAGCAAGACCACATCTCCAAAAATAGCCAGGCATTGTGGTGGTCACCTGTAGTCCCAGCTACTAGAGAGGTTGAGGCAAGAGAATTGCTTGAGCCCAGGAGTTTGAGGTTGCTGTGAGCTATGACGCCATAGCACTCTCCCGAGGGTGAATATGTAAAAAATAATAAAACACCAATGTTTTTATTATGACTCTTCATATTTATGTTACACAATCTTCCTGTGCTTTTATACACATTAACTGAGTTGATCCACAGAAAAATGATTATCTCCAACTCCTGGAAGAGGAAACAGGTTCAGACATGTCATAATCCCACAGCTACTGAATGGCACAGTTGTAACGTGCACACAAGTCTAGGACTCTAACTGCAGTGTTCTTAGTCCTGGTCACTCTGGAGGAAATCCTCCGTAAGAGCTGAAGACACAGACTCACACATCTAGCTCCCACCACTGACATGCACTGCATGAAATGCCTCTGTGCCTTTTGTTTGCCTGGCAAATACTCAATCAAAATTCAAGATACAACTCTTCTGTGTGCTTCTCTGCTGACCGCCCTCTCTGCAGAAATGTTGTGTTGCCTTCTTCTGTACCACTGCTAGTCCTTAGCTGTTCTTTCACTAAGGTTCCTTGATCAGGCTATATTCCATTTACTTGTTTGCACATTTCTCTCTTCTATCAGATAGTAAACTATGTCACATTCATTTTTATACCTCCCCAAATCTCCAGAAGGCTTGGTACATATAAAGCGTAAAAGAATATGCTCAATAATGGTTCCTGTCTTTCTTCTTCTGAAGAGAAGGAGAAATACTTGAATGAGCTATAAAAGAAGCATTTGCAAAAAATAACAAGTATGAATAAAATAACTACCAAGTAGGAAAAAAACAGTTAAATTTAAATGCATGTCCACATGATACTGCATGATACTGCAATGTGTCCCCCATTAACTTCAACATGCTGGCAACCAGAAAATAGTTGAAAGTTATTTCACCAAACTTGAAAATGATCACCATAAGAATCAAATATAAATAAATGCAAATAAATAAAATCAGAAGACACTGAAATAAATGCATTTTTTCTAAAATAATTCTAGGCCTTCATATCTAAATTATACCTCAACTCATTCAATATAAACTCAAATGTAACCATAAAATTAAATTATTCCCAAATTTAAAAATAAGAGTCTTAGCAAGGAAAGTCACAAACACCCAGATAAAGAAGAGAAAGCCTAGAAATCTGGAAACACTTTATAGGAACATTTCCTGTTCCTTCCAAAGTTGTATAAGTCAGTCACTTAGAAAGCAAGGAAAATTGTCTACACTGTGCAAACAGCAATTCAAACTCAAGAAGAGGAACTGGTCACTTCAAAACTGTTTGACATGCATCAGGTTTTTCTTTCCCTCCTTTTAAAATTAACATACCGTATTTCAAAATGGAGGAGCAAACGGAGAAAGTCTGTATAACCAAACAATTCAAATGGCATCTTAAATAAAAATGACAAGTGACATTTCTACTAGGCTGACTTACCCAAAGTCAAGCATGTAATATTTCATAGTTCCCCTATTTACTGATAAAGAAAAAACATTCCACAAAAACAAAGACCATCTTTAAAGAGTGCTATTTTAAATTTTTTAAAGTAAGTCTACATTAGCAGTGGAAAACTCTGTTTCAGCAAATAAGCCCTATTACCTTCCCTTTGGGTGGAGGGCTGCTATCAACTTGGTAGAATGGAGCTTTTTCCAAAAGATTCATGTGTATGTTATATACCCATGTCCATAGGCACTTCCTGCTGAAATGGCTGCTGACAGCTTTGTGCACAGGAGAGAAGGCCCTGCCTACCCCACTACCTGAGCCTCTGATTCAGAGCTACTGCATGTCAGGAAGTCCAGTTAAGAGCTGGTTTTTGTTTCTTGGCTCCTCTGGCTGAGCTTAACTGATAGCCCTCACTTGCCACACATGTTTTAACAAACTTTCAAATCCCTTAATGGCACACTTGGGACAAAGTACAATACGCTATTCAGGAAATATCTTGGAGCCAAGAAAAGCAATTGATATTTCCACAGGGAGTTCTTGACAAGGCTTGCCAATAAGCTTCTTTCATTATAAACTATGACTATGGACACTATCATTTTAAAGACATATTTACGGACATTCTCAAAGGCATATATGTTAAGGGGAACTTTGTTTGCCTAAGGTAGTTCATCCAAAAGTATCTTCTATGTAGTTAACAGGACCAGACAAACTATCTCCATTCTTTTGGTTACTCAAGCCAAAGACCCTGTGTTACCCTTATCAATCAATTGTTCAATCCCTCCCCCCCACCCCACTAAACCCCCTAAATATACACACACACCACATGCCTTCCGTTGGCTAATCCATCAGCTCTGCCTTCACTGCCACAACCCTAGTTCTGTCTCCATCAGCTCATACCTGAACATAGGTGTAGACATCTCCTCCCTTCTACTTTCGCTCTCTTTCAGGCTGTTCCCAACACACCAGTCACATTATACATAAGTGGTATCATGTCAATTCTCTACTCTCACCCCTTTAAGCTTTCCACCTTAATCAGAGGGAGACAAATCCTAACTATGATACACACACAGGCCCTACCTGATCTGTACACATACACACACACACACCCCTCAAAGCTCATCTCTGATGATTCGCAGCCTCAGCCTCTTCATTCCTTGAGCACATGGAGGCACACACTGCTGCCCCCCAATATCTGCACAAGGACAGCTCCTTCACTTCCTGCAGAGCCAGCCTACTCACAGTCACCTTCCCAATGAGGCCTTCTCTGGCAACTCTACTTAAAACCTCAACCTCTACCCCCAAATTCATATTTCTCTTCTTTACTGAGCATGATATATATATATATATATTTTTTTTTTTAAACAATATTATGTCTTTCCCAATGGAATGTAAATTCCACGAAGGCAGAGAATTTTTCCTACACCTAGTACCTAATATGCAGTAGGGGCTCAATACATATGTGCTGAATAAATGAATTTTAATAAATGTCATGCAGTCAAAAATGATAAATATTTGTTCAAAGAATGCAAAAAATCATTTCCTCAATTTCTCTCCCCCTTGACACACAAACAACCAAAGATGACAGCACTGTACAATAGGCAACATACAATATTGGCTATATTTTCAAAACTCCAGTTCCTGAGAGCCTCTTACCCCTTTCTGTTAGCCAATGTAAGGCCACAGATTCCTACTTACTTACAAAGTGACTCTGTCCAAGCAACTCAGCTGGAAGAGCACTCTACCAAAGTGCAAATAAGCTCAGACAATTACTTTCAGCCCTAGAAAAAGAACCTGCAACAGCAGAGGTTATTCAGAATAAGATCGTCTATTATAAATCACAGAGATGCCAGAGTTTTGTGGAACTTTCTGCAAGTAACAAAGTATGTTATACACATTTCCTCACTGGAACTGTATAAAAACTTGTTAAAAGTTAATAAGGCATTTACTGCCCTCATCTTTTAACTAAGCATCCATCCCTAGTCACTATGGAAAGTAAGAAGCAGGTATGCTTCCCCTTAGACAAGAGCCAGTTCAGAGAGCACAACAGAATCCTATTAGAGTTCTCTCAGCAGCAAGGTGGTATTTTTGATGTCAGAAAAGAACAGAGAGGTAGGGAAGAGAATTAGACGTTTTGCAGAATATTACACCAAATTCTGAAGCTCAGAAACAGACAAAAAAAAAAAGTCAGGCAAGAAACAAATCTAGGAAAGGTAGAACCAACCCTTAGGAAAGACTCTCTAACAGATAGAAGAACGGGATTTCTGCTTGAACAGAGTTCATGGGAGAAATAGGTAATTACTGATATTTAGTGTAAGAATATACGTATGTAATATGTTTTATATACAAATGGCTACTTTTCTTTGAATCTTACTCTTTATTGTTATTTTGACCCAAGTCTCTAAAACATACTCAGTGTATTAATATTACTTATTTTAGCTTAAAGAGACAGGAAAACCAACCTAAACTGGCTGTCTTTAAGTAACTTGATATCTTATATAATTGAGTCCATCTGATCAAATTGAGGGGTTCAGATGATATTTGTAGGACTGTGTGTATGTACTACGTATGTCTCCATGTCTCAGCTCAGCCTTTCTCAAGGTTAGTTCCATTGCCAGAGCAGCCTCCCTCCTCACAGAAAAGGATGAAGGATGCCAGCTCCACCCCATACTCAAAGATCACAAAAAATAAAAGACAGAGAAGGTCTTGCTGAGTGAGGCACATTACAAAAAAAGTCCCTGGCTCACCTCTGCTGGGGTTGATCGGATCTTGTGCCCATTCCTGCATCAATCCCCACAAGCAAGGAGCTGGACTAGATTGTCACTCTCCTGTATCTGAAGAATGTGACCAATTTTTCAATGCTAGTAAGTAATAAAATTGAAATTTCCTTCAAAATGCTCAAAGTAAGATCCTTTTAAAAGATAATTCTCTATATTTTTATTCACAAAATACATTCCTAGAATAATACATAGACATTGACTAATATAATTTCCACCAGCTCACCTAAATCAAAGATTACTCCTCTTTTAGAATCACAATTTTTGATATAGGATCAAAGCAGGGAAGTAATATTCAGGAAAGAAAATAACCTAAAATGTTTAAATAACCTGTCAAATAAAGTAAAGATCATTTGTATTTAAAGAGTTTTATGTGCATGGAGACTTAGCTGCAGGCCCTGACCTCAAATTTCATGTCTTAGAGACATACATCAATATCCTGGACCTCATTGAAAAATGAGATCCATTTGCAGACCATTTCAGAAAACCAGACAGCATATACAGTAAAAAGCTGTGGTCAGGACAAGGGAGATTCAGGACCCTAATACAAAGGCAATAATTCCAGAAGTTGAGGATATTCCATATAGTCAATTTACTATTAGGAGATCAACCAAAATTATCTGGAAAGTCAGCCAACACTTGAACTACCACCCTCATTATTAATGATAAAAACTGAAACCACCTTTCTTCAATCAGTGGTTTCTGGCACACTATAAACTTTGTACCTATTGTTAGATTTTAAAAATAGACTTCAGGTATGACCAACTCTAAAGATCTACTTAAATCTGCAATCATCTTCTCCTTCTTCCCCCATGAAACCATAGAGGAAGTGATTCGCCTCCTCCACAAAAGACCAATCCCAATACTACTTCTTGCCTTAGGAGCTTTGCTCCTTGGGTAATACCTTCTCCCTCCTTAAATTATTGTCGCGCCCCCCCCCCCAAAAAAAACTTTGATATCAGCATACAAATGCTCTCTATTATTTCCCATATTTATAAACATTTCCGGTTGAGCACAGTAGCTAACTCCTGCAACCCTAGCACTTTGGGAAGCTAAGATGGAAGGATCGTCTAAGGCCAGGAATTTGAGACCAGCCTGAGCAACATAGGGAGACCTCATCTCTACAAATAATAGAAAAATTAGCCAGGCATGGTGGCATGCACCTAGAGTCCCAGCTTACAGAGGGGCTGAGGTAGGAGGATAGCTTAAACTGAGGAATTTAAGGTTGGAGTGAGCTAGAAGGATGCCACTGCATTCTAACATGGGCAATAAAGCAAGACCCTATTTCAAAAAAACCCAAATTCCCATAAAGGTAGAGTGGCTATATTAATATCAAACAAAGTGAATTCAAGAAAAGAGACATTATTGGGGAAAAAGATGAACACTTCATGTTTATAAGAATCAAGACATTAGTAAGACATAATGACTATAAATGTGTATGTACCCAATAAAAAAAGCTTCAAACTGGATAAAGCAAAAATGAACAAAAGAAAAGGAAACATAAACAAATCCCCAATCAGAGATTTTTCAAAATTAAACTAGACAAAAAAACCAGTAAGGATACAGAAGACCTGAACAACACATGCAGCCACTTTAACCTAAGTAACATTTACAGAGCATGACATGCAACAACTGCAGAACATAAATTCCTCTGAAGTGTATGTAGAACAGTTACCAGACAGACTATATGCTGGGCCAAACGAATCTCAATAGGCTTCAAAAACTAGGATCTCTTACAGAGTGTGCCCTCTGAACAAAACAAAGTTAAATTAGAAATGAGTAACAGTAGAAAATCTTTAAAAGCTCCTAAATATTTGGAAATTCAGGTATACACTTGAAAATAATGAATGGGTCAAAGGAAATAATCACAAAGAAAATTTTTAAACTGAATGATAATGAAAATAGAAATTTGTGTGATGCAGCTAAAGCAGCATCTAGAGCAGGCGTCCTCAAACGGCGGCCTGCAGGCCACATGAAGTGGTGTGAATTGTATTTGTTCCCGTTTTGCTTTTTACTTCAAAATAAGATATGTGCAGTGTGCATAGGAATTTGTTCATAGTTTGTTTTTTTTAACTATAGTCCGGCCCTCCAACTGTCTGAGGGACAGTGAATTGGCCCCCTTTTTAAAAAGTTTAAGGACGCCTGATCTAGAGGGAACAGTGTGGCCCTAAATAAGCTTCCACCTTAAGAATTTTAGAGATGAGGAGGTAAGAGGAAGCTAATTTAACTCAAAATAAGTAGAAAGAAAGATACAATAAACTTAAGAGAGAGAAATCAATGAAACTGAAAATCAGACAAAAAATAGAGAAAATGAATGCAACTAAAAGTTATCATGAAAAGACTCATAAAATTGATAAACCTTCCACTAGACTATAAGAAAAAAATAAAATAAGATACACATTGCTAATATCAGAAATTAAAGAGAAGCAATAAATTAGAAATTCTACAGACTTTAAAAGGTTAATAAAGGAATATTATTAATAGCTTGATGCCAATACGGTCTACAAATTAGATATAACAAACAAATCCCCTGAATGAAACAAATTACCAAAACACACAAAAAGAAACAGAAAATTTGAACAGCCTTCAATATTTGTTGTGAAAAAGGGAAGTGTCAAAAAGTATATAGGGACAGGTTTAAAAATCACCACACCCTATTATCAACAAAGAAATTTTAACTATAATTAAAATCCTTCTACAAAAGAATATTCCCAGCTCAGGTGGCTTCACTAGTAAATTTTATCAAACACTTAAGAAAGAACAGTATCAACCCTATCAAACACTCTGAAAATATAGAGGAGGAGGAAACATTTCCCAACTCACTTTATGAGACAAGTATGACCCTGATACAAAATCCAGGCAAAGACATTAAGTCCAGTAAGTTATAAGCTAACATCCTCACGAGCATGCATATTAGATTTGTCAAGATACCAGCAAAGCAAACTACAGAATGAAAGGTTAACTTAAATCTTTAAATCAATCCATATAATTCAAAATATTAATAGAAAAAAGAAAAACTTCATATGGTCATCTCAAAAGACACAAAAAAGCATTTAATATAATTCAACTTCCCTTCATGATGAAAATTTCACTAAGACTATAAGGGTATGTCTTCAGCTTGATAAAGGTCATCTATGAAAAATCTAAAGCTAATGTCATAACTAATAGTGAAAGACAGAATGTGTTCCCTGTAAGACTAAGAACAAGGCAATAGAGTCCATTCTATTTCTGTTCAACATCATAGAAAAAAACTAAAGGGCGTATTAATTGGAATAGAAAAAGTAAAACAGTCTTTATACACAGACAACATGATATATATATAGAAAATTCTGTGGAGTTTTTAAAGCAGCTACTAAAACTAATAGATTACAGGACATTATAAATACAGTGTATCAAATAGGTCGCTTTCTAAAGTGGCTACAAGGAGGTGACCAACATGTAGAGAACGTTTTGTAAATATTTTGTAAAATTTTGTAATGAATATTTTGTAAATATACATTTAGCCACAAATTCCCATTTTCCCTATGTTTGGTGACTTTAGGGGACCTTTAGGACACCCATATATTAAAATCAATTTCTAAATACAGTAGAACCTCCACAGTTGACCATTTCTCTATACTGACCACATCCTTAAATAAACCTAATTTCCCTAGATCAGACATGCACCACATAGGTAAAATAGGCCTAATTCCTTATGTTGATCATCTCTACATGTTGATCAGTCTGTTACAATCCCTTGGGTGGTCACTTTACAGAGGTTCTATTGCACTAGCTATGCACAACTAGAAAATAAAATTAAAGGAATAATCTCATTTATAATTTAGTAAATTATACTTCAATAGGCCTGAGCAAAAAGAATATGTCCACCAAAGCCAAGCCAGCTCTAGACTGGGCACAGTGACTCACACTAATAATTGCAGCACTTTGGGAGGCCAAAGGGGAAGACGGCTGGAGACCAGGAGTTCAAGACTAGTTGGGGAACACAAGTGAGACCTCATGTCTAAAAAAATTTTTTTAATTATTTAGGCACAGTAGCATATGCCTATAGTCTTAGATACTCAGGAGGCTGAGGAAGGAGGATCACTTCAGCCCAGGATTTGGAGGTTACAGTGAGCTATGAACGTATCATTGCAATGCAGCCAGGCTAACAGGGCAAGACCCCATCTGTTAAAACAAAAAAACAAGCTGGGTGGCTCAGGCCTATAATCCTAGCACTCTGGGAGGCTAAGGCAAGAGGATCGCCTGAGCCTAGGAGTTTGAAGTTGCTGTGAGCTATAATAACACCATAGCATTCAACCCCAGAGCAAAGGAGTGAGACTGTATGTACGTATATGTGTATAAATAAATATAAATATATATATATATAAAAAATAAAAACAAACTAACAGCAACAACAAAACAAGCTCAGCATCTGTAATAGACACAAGAGAAAAGCAAAACTCAACAAAAAAGTCCAAATTATGAGCCAAGGTACCAAAACATTTTTCATTCTGACAAAATTTAAAATCCAATACATATTTACCAAAATCTTTAATCAAGGCACTTTCAAAAATACCATCACTAGTGTTGGGCTCACTAACACCTGAGAATAAGTAGACCCACAAAGCATATCCCTAACTATTTTTAAGGAGCAGTAGATATAATTTGAATGGCATAAGCTCTGGGGAATGAAAGGAACTTCATGAAGATGGAAACTGATAATAATAATAAAAAAAAAAAAAGTCCAGGAAGGAGACATGTTTAAAAAACTGCAAGTAGGCAGGTATGGTTAGAGCCGGAAGCTTCTAAAGCTACGGTTCTCAACCTGTGGGTCATGACCCCTTTGTAACAATGAAAATACATTGTAGCCTTAGGAAGGCTGAGAACCAATGTTCTAAAGCATTACCCCCTCCCAAAAAAAAAAAAAATCTACGTAGACTGAGCTCTTCCTCGCCAAGGAGAACCTTAAATGGCATTCATATATACCTTAAAATGCACAGGCACACATACACACAGTCTGTTCCTTTTCTGATGCTTAAAAGAAAGACTGACATCAAGAAAGAAATCAAAAGAGAAACATTATAACATTCTAAACACAAGTAGAGCTAAAGTCCCCACCCCACCCCTTTTTTAGACAGAGTCTCACTATGTCGCCCTCAGCAGAGTGCTGTGGCATCACAGCTCATAGCAACCTCAAACTTTTGGGCTTAAGAGATTCTCTTCCTTCAGCTTCCCAAATAGCTGGGACTACAGGTACCCACCACAATGCCTGGCTGCTTTTTTGTTGGTGTTGTCATTGTTGTTTAGCAGGCCTGGGCCAGGTTTGAACCTACCAGCCCCAGTGCATGTGGCTGGTGCTCTAACCACTGAGCAATGGGTACCAAGCCAGAGCTAAAGTTCTGATCAAGTACCAGTGGTCAACTGGCTATAGGATTCCACATACAAAAGCTAGGACTCCCAACCTTCAAAGGACACATGCCCCAAAATCTTATGGCACAATGGTGAGGAATCAGGGCCTGAGTGGGGAGGTAAGACCACAGTAGGGATTGAAGCCTAAGCAAAGGTGACCTAGGAGAACAGAAGACCAGCAATGTCAACATACTGGTCACAAACAGAAAAGTAAACACAATGTTGTGGATAATAAAAGCCAGGTTTCTATAAAGAAGGGAGGTGCAAATGTGGGAAGGTGGAAACTAGAAGGAACCTTGTGACACTGCACTGGAATTGGAGATATCCATATTAACACAAAGTTTTCTAGATGGTCAGGATATATACACATACATATATTTCCTAGTTCCTGTTCATTGAAAGGGTGTGAGAGAGTTTTAGTTTCTCCACTAAAAAGAATCAGAGATTCTTACAAAAATGGCTGATTCCAGTTAGAAGATAAGATTGGAACATCTCTAGAAAATAAATAAGTGTTCAAAGAATAATGAGGACATGTCAAAATGACACAAGAGCCAATTTGGGGGCCGCCAGAGGTCAGATCTGAGGCAGTTTGAACAAAATAAAAAATAATAACAGATTCTCTCTCTGAGAACAAAGAACATCTCTTCATTAAACATACTCAACTTCTCAGGAACTGTGAAACCAAACATTTGTTCAATAACATGGTAGTACCTGAGATCTCCCATCAAGATGCCCACTATTCCACATCTAAGATTCCAGCCTTGAGCTTCTAGTGGGTCATGACAACATTGATGCCTATCTTTTCCTAGAATAAATTACCTAAAACTGGACTTAGCAAAGATGGAGAAGTTGCCTCTTAACCAGAGAAAGCAACGTGCTTCAATCTCTGAAGCCAAGGCAGGCTTCCCTTCACTTCAGCATGGCGCCCCCAGAAGCTGAATAAGATAACTATGAAGAATACAAGCAATGACCTAATTTTAAGAATATGTTTGTCTAAGATGTACTTTATTAAGAAAAAAAAGTTGGTCAGTCTTATAAACTAAAGGGTTTGCTATTGTTATTGCTATTGTTGTTGCCACTGTTGTTTCCACCTTGTTTGGGCCCACATGTGGCACAACATAAACAAGGTGAACACCTTGGAGAATAAGGTGTTGGGACGAAGCAAGTCTTTAATGAGGCAGATCCTTCCCTAGCATAGAGATATATATTTCTAACTAACCATACCTAACCCAGTATCATTTCTAATTCACATTTCACATAAAATCATGTTTTGGCTCAGCACCAACAGCTCAAGCAACTAAGAAGCCAGCCACATACACCAGAGCTGGTGGGTTCGAATCCAGCCTGGGCCTGCCAAAACAACAATGACAACTATAACCAAAAAATAGCCAGGCACTGTGGGCAGATTCCCAGCTACTGGGAGGCTGAGGCAAGAGAATCACTTAAGCCCAGGAGTTAGAGGTTATTGTGAGCTGTGATGCAACCGCACTCTACCCAGGGTGACAGCTTGAGGCTCTGTCTCAAAAAAAAAAAGTCATGTTTCATTTCAAACCAATAAGACCCCTCAAATGATCCCTGTGGGCTCTCGGCATATGAGTTGCACTTTCATAGTTCAAAAGTGACACAACAAAGGAAGCTCTTGTCAACCCTTAGGCTAGTCTGGCTACTGCATAGAAAATATCCTTTAGGAATCTGCTTATGAGATTGAACTTTGAAGAAAAAGTACAAAAGAAGAAAGAAACCCAGCCACAAGCTGTAAAATTCTGTAGAACTATATGTGTGCATGTACTCACAATAATGTAAAAAGCAAAGAGCTTACCTTCTCTGTAGTTAATCTTTTCAAGCTAAGACCTGCCCAAAGATTTGGGAAGAAAGTTACATTTACAAGACACTCTCTAGCTTCACTAGCTAAGTCTCCAATCATGCAAAAAAACATGTCTTTGCTTTCCCATTAGCACCTTCTCACTTGCTTTGCGGACAGCTAAGCCAGGCACCAAACAGAAAGCTATTTTTCAACAACTAGGGCAAAAAAGTCCAAAGAGTCTCTTTGGGATTACAGCAGCCCCAATCCTGCTTTCCAAATGAGCTGATAAAGTATATCCTTAAAAAAGATGTTCTGAAATGAGTTAAGATTTGGGAATTATGTTGGGTTTGATGGTGATATTATTTTTGATACGTAAATCAGTGGTGACCCTTCCAAAGGTAAAGTAACATTATTTTAACCAACAATTTTCTAAGCACAAGTACAGAAATACAATTTTCATTGTTTTATTTGAATCATTTTAAAAGCTGTTATCCTTCCCCTGCTCTGATAGAAGCATAAAAACCTGAGTTTAGCCTAACTGGTTCTGCCATATAACCTCACAGTTTATGTTGTTGCACAAATTCTTCTGAAAATTATCCTGGGCAGAGATTTTTGTATACAATATATCAGCCAAGAACAAATTTTTACAGCTGACTTCTAAACCCTTTAAAATTGCATTTTATAATGGAAATACTGACAGATGCTTTACCCCAGAAGCACTATTTTAATATTTCTAGCTTTTCCAAAATAATACTGTGAACCAGGGATCAGAGATGTAAAATGGAAAAAAAACTCATAGGTTATAAATCCATTTAAGAAGATGGGCATAAATAAAAATATGCTTTATGGATCAAACATGTTTACATGCATTACCTACCACAACTGTTACATTTAGTTTCACAATAATGGCTTTCTTAAACCAATGAGTCAGGATCTCAACTGGTAGAAGTGTTACCCCAAGGTTCTTTGTGGTCAATGATTGACTTAAACCTGGCTTTACATCCATTCACCCATATATAGAGTCCAGTTCCTGTTTCCACACTTGGAAAAGTAGGGGCTTTTATCTAACTTCTCATTGACTTGAGGAGGGAAAGCTATAAACCAGCATGAGCCTTGGAACAGCAGGAAACCAAATGTGATAAGCAGGTACTCAAAACAAAACCTATGCCAAAGACATCCCCAGTGCATAGCATAAAGCCAAGCACAGTACACATATGCAGCTAAATTAATTTCTCCCCTATACCTTCCACAATCTTCAAAATCGGCTTATTAGCTTAACTAGAAACAGAGAAAGTTCCTCACTCTCAATACCTGCCACCCACATCCAAACTGCATCTACAATATGACAACTAAAAATGTGGCCCTTTATCTTCTGGATTCTGAAAATTCTGTGCTATAAGGAAATGGACAAGAAGAATGCTCAAGAACAGAGGTACTGGCCTTGCTGCTCAATTCTCAACTTGAAGCATGTACCCACATCATCAACGTTGCAATAAAGGAAGTTAGACTGGAAAATCATTGTATCTCCAGCTTCAAGACTCCCTGATTCTCCTACTGAAACCACAGGGGGAGGAAATGTAAACCATAAGTGACATATCAATAAGACAGCAAGGATGGAAGGTGACTTCACTTATGAGAAGGAATATTTAAGTTAATTTTGTGACCAAATCTGCTGTGTTCAACATGACCATTTTGCAATTACAACATAATTATCTGATTATATTTGTGCACCAGTTAAATAATACAGAGTAATGCCACTAACTTTTTTCTTGTTTTAAAGTAAACATTTTTAGTGAATATAATTCATTTTTATTTATATAGAGAAAAGGATATAAATCATAAATGGACAACATGTTTAACAAAGTAAACAATGCCTGCATACAACACTGCCAAGAAGAAAGAGAATCTCAACAGTGCTTTAGTTTTCTATGTTGCACATACTTTTCATAAACTTAGTAGTTTAAAACAAATCATAATTTTTATCTTATATTTTGTGTGGGTCGGGTGTCCTGGCATGGCTTATACAGGTTTATTGTCAAGATTTCACAAGGCTACAATCAAAGTGGGGCTACTGTCTCATCTATGGTTTAAGGATCAGGGTCCTCACGTAAGCGTCATTTCCTTGCAGCTGTAGAACTCTTAGTCCCTGCTTCTTAAAGGCTAATAAGAGAGCATATCTAACTTCCGGACCCTATTTTAAAGAGCCTCAATGATGAAGTTAGGCCCTCAAAAATAATTTCCCTTGTCATTAACTTAAAGTCAACTGATTAGGGACTTCAATAACATCTACAAAATCCCTTTACCTCTGTCAAATAATATAATTTACTCATGGGAATGATATCCCATCACATTCATAGGTCCCACCCACACTCAAGGGGAGGGAATTATATGTGGTGTATCAGAGGAGGAGGAGAATTTTAAGGGTCATCTTACAATCCTGCCTACCAAAGCCAACACTCCAGAAACAGTTCCCTTGCCTCTTTCAATTACTGCTCTTTAAAGGATAAATATTATCCAGATAAAATCACAGACTAGTTTTGTATGTTTATGAATCATAAATATTCTTATGTTTGACCACGAGATTCATTCTGAATTGTTGCAATTCATTCTGAATTGTTGTTTCTGAGTCCAACCACTCTCTCTGCTGTACAGTATTCTATTATACACAGGTACTAATACATATGCATCCATTCTACTATTGATAGACACCTGTTGTTGCTGAGAAGCAGCACAGGGAAAGGGATTTGCTTTCTTCCTACCTCCTTGTTGTTTAGGTCATCATCCTGAATACCTAATGTGAACTGAGGCACAGAGTGTACTCATGTGCCTTATGCATGTCCAGAGAGCATTTTCTAGGAATTTGGAGGGTATCCGCAAATAGAGGGACTAGTATTACTAGAGGGGAAAAAAATCCCAAGAAAGATAAAATTCATGTAAACATTTATAATATCAGAACTACAAGTACTTCCACTCTTAAATTTTATAAGTTCCACAATATAATAACAAATATTAATATTATTATGATATTATATGACATATTGTATCACAATAATAATAATTTATTTGGTTATCAATTTTAGTTTCTAGCACAGAGCTCCTAAAACCCTTTGAAATTCCTGTTTAGGTGAGAGGAGCATCTTTTGTTATTGGTAAGAAGACCCCTTCAAATATATCTCAGTTTATGCTACTGAGGTATCTCTCTTGCAGGAAGTAGGCTAGTTGCCAGAAAAATCAATCATGTGATTAGAGGGTTGGAACTTTCAGCCCCACCTCCTAACCCCCAGGAAGAGGGAGCTCACTTACCAATGACCAATGACTTAATCAATTGTGTCTGTGTAATGGGACCTCTATAAAAACCCTGATTGAGTGTGAAAAGTTTCCAGGTTGGTGAACATATAAAGGTGCTAACAGAGTGGAGAGTCGGGAAAGGGCATGGAAGTTGTATGCGCCTACCCCATGCCATGGCCAGGAAGCCCGATTGCAACTAGCATCTGAAACAGGGGGCAGCTATGTGCAATGAGCCCTTAACCTATGTTAAAGGATATGTGCTAACTTTGAGGAGTGTCAAAACCGAGTTAAACTATATGACACCTAATTGGTGTCTGTGGAGAATTGGTTAGTGTGGGAAATCCACACACTGGGTGTCAGAAGTGTTTGTGTTAGTATGGAAAAAATATTTCCTTTCAGACATATAAGTACCCTCCTTGCTTTTATTTATTTTATCATAAAAAGTATAATTTTAAACTACTTTTCAAATAATGTAATAACAAAACTGACACCAATATATATTCTGAGTTCTGTATAGTCTAACAGAAGAAACTTAAAGATGGAAGTATAAACAAAAACACA
The DNA here is from genome assembly GCA_963574355.1 of Loris lydekkerianus. NCBI lineage: Eukaryota > Metazoa > Chordata > Mammalia > Primates > Lorisidae > Loris > Loris lydekkerianus. The sequence goes on from CAUYPK010045832.1 coordinate 32,321, forward strand.
AATTTGAGACTTTCCTCTTCTCTGAATTTGAGAACTAACTTTTCATCTGTTGCCAGAGATTGCTCCCTCATGAATTAAATTAATATGCTCTGGTATGTTTAAAAATCAGCACAAGTAATGAAAAAGAAATATTACAGTTCAGTCCACCTTGCAAAGAAATCTATGTCTGCAACACACAATGTTTACAAAGTCCTACACAAGTACCTAACAGAATAGGTACTCGGTATATCGTGCTTGACATTTTTAACATCATCACATAGTGAGAGTCCATAATAATAAGCAATGCAAATACTACCTAGAAGAAAACATCAAATACCTCTGAAATATGAACAGACACTGTTCATATAAGAGCTGAGTTTTTAAATTCAATAAATAACAATTGTGAAGCCAGCAAGGAAAGACTTCCCAGAGACAACAGCCAATGTAGAAAGATGAGTAAGGAAGAGAGGGAAAGATACATGCAGAGAAGTGCTAGCAGGAAACTGTGTGCAAAAAAGAAAATGCAAGTATCCAGCTACATGACGCATTCAAACACCTCTGATCTGTGGTTCCCAAGGGTACGCTGAAAGAAATAAAGTTACCCAAGAGGGAAAAGGATAAATCATGGATGTCACATAAAGGAGTAAGAATGCAATTAATTGGTAACAAAAAACTAAAAGACCCTAGTCTGATCTCATATTAACTTAAAAATAGATAAACTACAATATCTGAGGCTTTGGGAGAAAATAGACCATCCTGGAACAAGTGAAATAAGCCAAATTTATTTAACTCTCTAAACCACCACCACCCCCCAAAAAAAATTAAGACAGAAACAAATCCAAAACATCTGTAAATATTAATAAACATTACGGAAGATATTTACAATCAACATATCCATTCTTTGATGGTTAGAGGGAAAAATTACATCCAGCTCGTATGTGTATACTTCTAGCAAGCCTGACTTGACTTATTGCTGTGTTTTCTCCTCCAAACTAATTCTTAAGAAAAAAAAAATTATGCTTCATAAGATCACTAAATTTGGGTGGCGCCTGTAGCTCAAGTGGCTAAGGTGCCAGCCACATACACCAGAGCTGGCAGTTTGAATCTAGCTTGGGGCCTGCCAAACAATAACAACCACAAACATAAAAAAAAAAAATAGCTAGGTGTTGTGGCGGGCACCTGTAGTCCCAGCTATTCAGGAAGCTGAGGCAAAACAACCGCTTAAGCCCAGGAGTTCGAGGTTGCTGTGAGCTGTGACGCCACAGCACTCTACCCAGAGTGAAAAATCACTAAATTTGGTGAATTTACCCTTACAAGTCATAAAATTTTACTTCAAAACGAACAATACCAGATATTTTTCTCATGTTTGCAATCACCTAAATTGTTCAACAAGTGTTTAGTCCATGCATACTGTATACCAATTACCAGGTGGCTACATAAAAGAGAAGAAAAATGAAAGAATTAAACTCATTTTAAAAGCATCTCCTAGGTCCGGGCTCTGTGGCTCATGCCTGTAATCCTAGCACTCTGGGAGGCCCAGGTGGGTGATGGCTTGACCAACCTGAGCAAAAGTGAGACCTTGTCTCTACTAAAATAGAAAAACTAAAGCAAGACAATTGCTTAAGCCCAAGATTTGGAGGTTGCTGTGAGCTATGACGCCGTGGCAACTCTACCCAGGGTGATAGCTTAAGATTCAGCCTCAAAAAAAATTTTTTTTAATTAAAAAAAAATGAATAGGCTCAGCGCCTGTAGCTCAAGCAGCTAAGGCACCAGCCACATACACCAGAGCTGGCGGGTTCGAATTCAGCCTGGGCCCACCAAACAACAACAACTACAACCAAAAAATAGCCGGGCATTGTGGCGGGCGCCTGTAGTTCCAACTACTTGGGAGGCTGAGGCAAGAGAATCACTAAAGCCCAGGAGTTGGAGGTTGCTGTCAGCCACGGCACTCTACCCAGGGTCTCAGTTTATGCTACTGAGGTATCTCTCTTGCAGGAAGTAGGCTAGTTGCCAGAAAAATCAATCATGTGATTAGAGGGTTGGAACTTTCAGCCACACCTCCTAACCCCCAGGAAGGGGGAGCTCACTTACCAATGACCAATGACTTAATCAATTGTGTCTGTGTAATGGGACCTCTATAAAAACCCTGATTGAGTGTGAAAAGTTTCCAGGTTGGTGAACATATAAAGGTGCTATGTTATATTGCTTGAGGCTCTGTCTCAAAAATAAATACATAAATAAATAAATAAAAGCATCCCTACCTGTCAGTATTCTAGGTGATTACAGCTCATTAATTCTTACCAAAATACTTGCCCCATTTACTGGTGAGGCCCTAATGTTCAGAGCCAGCAAGTAAAGGATCTAGAAGGTAGACTCTAATCTGACTTGAAAAATCCACGAGGGCTCCTCTCCCTCATGACCTAAACACCACCCCAAACACCCCACCTCCCAATACTGTTGCATTTGGGATTAACTTCCCAACATATGAATTTGGGGGGATACACTGAGACCATAGCAACCCGGCAGTACATAGAACCTATCTGAATAATTTTTATATCTTCTGACCTAGTAATTCCACTCCAAAAATTTAACATAAGAACACACCTTAAGAAATAAAAAAGTTATATAAAGATGTTCTATATAATGTTAACCTTTTAAAAATTATAGACAACTGAAATGTCCTATAACATAGGACATAAATATTATATATTTAAAATATACAATATCCACTAGCTCAATGAAATATTACATAGGCATTAAAAGTAATAACCACTAAGTATGTTACATGTACCTAAAACAATTATGTAAATAAATTGTAATGTGTACATAAAAAGCTTACAATACTAAACTATATATATATGTCTATAATACATATTATATACTTATAGTATACAATCATTTTTAGAAGTACATAACAATGACACAAAATGCTAATACAATAAACAGTACTTGTGTTAGGAAAAAACAATAAATTATACCCTAAACTATAACCAACAATATACTATTTCTATAATAACTACAAAACAATAATAAAAGTCATTAATTAAAAAAACCCTTCTTCAACAATAGCAACCAAACAACCCAGGCATATACAACTCTTATAAAGTATCCATACATTTTTTAGAAGGGAACTTCTGATGCTCTAGAAATAACTCATAAAACAAGAAAGCAACAGGTCAATTCACAAGCTAAGGGACAGAGGAGTTCTACTTTGAAATGTCCAAAAATAATAACTTGTGTGCAAAAAGAAACAGGAGTAATACAGCTACTATTCATATACTGGACTAAATACCAAATAACAACATAATTTTAGAGCCTAAGTTGTACATATATTCATGAGACTAATTCCTTTTGGATTGGAAAAGTTTGAGAACAGGATTTTAGCAATCTGTATCTTTAAAAGCCATTTTTGTTCAACATGGAATCGCCTTATGACCCAATGACTCTACTCCTAGCCAAGTGCCCAAGAGAACTGAAAACACACATAAAAATCATGTACATGAATGTTCACAACAGCATTATTTGTAACAGCCAGAAAACAGAATCAACCCACACAGCAGCAACTGATGAAAGGATAAATACAATGTGGCATATCCATACAAAAGAACATTGCTCAGCCATAAAAAGGAATGAAGTACTAATGTTTGCTCATTTTTTTCCTGAAAGATTACCTCTTACATTGTGTTTGATGCATGTTTGTTACGCATCAGACGAAAGAACCTGGCAAACATTATGCTAAGTGAAGAAACTCGAACACAAAAGGACAAATATTGTATGATCAAATTTATATGAAATGTCCAGAACAGAGAAATCCATAGAGACAGAAAATAACTTAGTAGTTAGCAGGATTTAGGAGGAAGGGAAATAGGGAGTGACTGCTTAATGCACAGAAGGAATCTTCTTAACATAATGAAAAAGTTTAAAATTAGATAGTACTGTTGGTTGTACATCATTGTAAATATACTAAAACCCAATGTGTACTTCAAAATAATTAAAATGGTGAATTTTATGTTATGTGAACGTTATCTCAATTTTTAAAAATTGTAATCACTTTTGCCATAATCTAACCATCTCTTACCAAAGAAAAGAAAATGTCAGAATGAAAGAAAAATTCAAATTATATGTCAGGCTGTCACAGTGGCTCACATCTATAATGCTAGCACTCTGGGAGGCCAAAGCAGAAAGATCCATTGAAGTTAAGACTTTGAGACCAACCTGAGCAACATAGAGAGACTCCAGCATGCCTGTAGTCCCAGATACTCAGGAAGCTGAGGCAGGAGAACTGCTTGAATCCAGGACTTTGAGTCTGCAATGAGCTCTGATCATGCCATTGTACTCCAGCCTGGTTGACAATGTGAGACCCTGTCTCTAAAAATGGTAAGTCATTTTAATAATGCAGGTGCCCCATTTATTACAAAACAACTTATCTTTTTTATGAACTTCAAACAGTCATTTAAGCCATTTTAGACTGCTTTTCTTTAAATTTGCCCCTTCTAGTTCTTCAACCTTTCAGTATAAAAAATGCAGCTATCTTCTTTTTCTTAATCCTACCTGATACACTAGCATATGATACTGCAGGAGCATAGGGTAAATGGAAAAACAGAAATGCTCAAGTTATAAGCAGTTGGTTCATACTTTGGAATTCTGTACATTGAAATACCTTTTCAATATTCTCTAAGTTTACTTTTCAAAGAGACTTCAAAACATGTTGGAAACTACTAAAAGCAGGCTCAATTAGGGGTTTAGGGAAAAAATTAAAAGTCTGTGTCATAACAAACACGCATCAAACACAATGTAAGAAGTAATCTTTCAGGAAAAAAAATGAGCAAAACTGGAGGCCAGTAAGATAGAAATGGCATGACTGTTGGAACTTAATAAGATGACCTCTGAAAGATGAAAAGGAGGTGGGTTACAGAATACTTATTAGAATAAAAATAACTCAAGATATGTCAAAATCTATCTTTTTTTAATAAACCAATAGATTTTTTCCAACTACAACTGTAAGAATAATACATGTATATCTACCCTTTAACTGCTAAAGCTAATTGGAGAAAGGAGTTTGGGGAGGTAGAGAGGAGAGGACGAAAGGGATCCAGAGTCTAAAACAAGGAAATCATTATCATTACTTCAAGTCTCTGAAGCCCCAAGAAGTTACAATGCCCTCACGATTTTCCTCTAAGACCAGTTACCATAATGTCATCTATATATGAGGGCTGTCCGGAAGGTATCCAGCCATGTAATATGAGGTACATCATCTGTATATGAGGGCTGTCCAGAAGGTATCCAGCCATGTAATATGAGGTACATCATCTGTATATGAGGGCTGTCCGGAAGGTATCCAGCCATGTAATATGATGTACATCATCTGTATATGAGGGCTGCCCGGAAGGTATCCACCCAACATCATATTACATGGCTGGATATAGGTATATAGGTATCCAGCCATGTAATATGATGTTGGCTGGATACCTTCTGGACAGCCACTATGTATTTCTCCTTTCCCCATAGTGACAAAGTAATTTTTTTAAAGCAAAGACTAATTATTTCCTTAATCATCCACATCAATGCTTCTCTAAATTTAATGCCCATACAAATCACTTGGGATTGTTAAAATGTAGACTTTAAATATTGAATTCAATGGGACTTGAGGTGGAGCCTGAGATTCTGCAATGCTGCAGGCACACAGACCACACTTTGAACTCCGAGAACCCTGATTATCCCAAAGGAATACCACATCCAACACCAAGTATGTATTAGAGATGACTGACAGAGGCCCAAAGACAATATACCCAGGCTTAACCTTCACACTTTCAAAAGACACTACAAATTATCCCAAAGGACCTGAAACTATTGTGTTTACAGACTTCAGATAATTCACCACATGTATTACAAACAACTAAACCTCACTTCACCAATGCATCCAGGAAGAGAAATCACTATGCAGCAAGGGTTGTGACAGTATCCAGTTCACTTCTGTTTTCCTTCAATGAGGGTGCTATGGTTTGATGTAGCCCCTCCAAAATTCAGGTGTTGCCAATAGGAGGTGGGGCCATTAAGACATGATGACGTCATGAGGGCTCCTCTCACCTGGATGGGATTAGGCCCTTAGAAAAGAAGACTCATGCAGCAGTAGACTGACTTGCTGCGCACCTTCTGTCATGTGAGGACAGAGCATTCCTCCCCAGAGGATGCAGCGTCACCAGGCAACCAAACCTGCTGGTGCCTTGATTTCTCAGAACTGTGAGAAAATAAATTAGTCTTCTTTATCTTCCTAGCCTTGGTATTTTGTCACAGCAAAACAAAATTGACTAAGACACTGGGTCTTCAAGTCCATGATCTGCCTTTGCTAGTACCCAGTAAGAAGAAGCCCCAGCAAAGCTGACGACGACTTTCCTCTGGCTTCTACTCTTCCCTCTATAATTAATCTCAACTCCAACTTTATTTAAAAAAATTAGGATTTAGAACAGGTTAGGCTCTCCTTTCCACCAAGTCTTCTCTTCCCTATTTTTCACACGTTTGACATGTACCTTTTTGTTCAGACTTAATTTCTTCCCCCAAACTCCTCTCCAGAAAGTGTTCCTTGGGCCTATGCAGGCTGCCTGGATGTCCTGTCATGTACTCCCACTTCCTCTATCACTGCACTGAGCACTCTGTATTGTTCCAGAAGACTGTCTTTTTCAACACAAATTCCTCAGAAGAATTAAGTAAGCCCTTACACACTAAGGCATTCATCAAGCATAACAAAGTAACTTCTGTACTATTTAACCATCCTTGGGAGAATTGAGCAGTCACTCAAGTCATTTTCTGCTTTCCTGGTTTAGATTCAGAATTAGACCCTGTCTATTTTGTTCCTTGCCATGTTCCTAAGATCTAACACAATGACTGACTCACAGTAAGTACCCAACATAAGTTTGAAGGAGGAGTTACATGAGTACCTGCCTCTCCTATGTTGTCTATATTCTAAACCACTTATCTCAAATTACTCTAATTTTCCATGTTCCAGTCTGTTAGAAATCTCCTTGGTTCTTGACTCTGAACTCATTTCCTGTTTATAGCACTACACTCAACTACTGAGCTAGCCTTTGTCACTTGCCTCAAGCACTGTTAGCTGACTTACTACTGTCCTCCTCTACTATATCCTGTATTTGTGATGTTTCCAGTGACAAATGGTAATCAGTTTGGCACCTAAAAAAGACTAAGAAAACTACTTACCTTCTCTCTGCACTGCAAACACCAATTCATGCTACTCACTGCTCAAGTGAACGGCAAAAAGGCCTGAGGCATATAGAGCCCAGAGACCAGATGAGAAACTGAACAAGAAGCTGGAACGGCAGTAAATAGTGAGAGCTGTGCAAGAAAATTAAGGTGAACAATGTGCTCCCTTATCCAATTTCCAAAAAAAACATCACCATAATCTTCAGGATCCATTTTGAACCTGATCAAAAAGGATCTAAACCTATGGAAATACATGTAGAAGTTTTAATAAACTGCTAGCTCGGTGTTCATACACATTATTAAAGAGAAAACTCTAAAAACCAAAACACAGAATATAGTCAACTAATTACCAAAAACTCATACAGATAGAGACTCCTTAACATAGTTTCTGATTTATGGCCAGTTATGGTGGTTCACACACATAATCCTAGCACTCTGGGAGGCCAAGGTGGGGTGATCGCTTGAGCTCAGGAGTTCAAGACCTGCCTGAGCAAAAGCGAGACCCCAAATAGAAAAATTAGCCAGGGGTGGTGGCATAGGCCCATAGTCCCAGCCACTCAGGAGGCTGAGGTAAGAGGATTCCTTGAGCCCAAGAGTTTGAGGTCGCCATGAGCTATGACACCTCTGCACCCTACCCAGGTGGACAGAGTGAAACTCTGTCTCAAAAAAAAAAAAAAAAAGATTTAAAATTGAAAGACTCAAGAACTACAAGCTTGAATTACTAAGATAGAGTCAAATAATAAGACATTTCCCAGCAGAGTTTGCATGCTTTTTAAGATAAGAACAAGGTGTCTGTGTCTAAGGGTCATGGGGTTCCTTAGTTGAGCAAGGTCACTCAGAAAGTCTAATTATGCCTCTAGAACAGGGGTTGGCAAACTATAATGCACAGACCAAATCAAACTGTTTTTTATAAGTAAACTTTTATTGAAACATAGCTGTGTTTATTCACTTGAGTATGGTCCGTGGCTGCTCTCACACTGCATCAGCAGAGTTGGGTAGCTGTTACAGAATCATATGGCCCACAGAATCTAAAACATTTATTATCCGGCCCTTTTCAGAAAAAAACATACCAACTCCTCTTTAGAAGATTCCTGTGCTCCAAAACTCACCTGCCTCCTCCTGGCAAACTGTCCCCAGTGCGTCTGCAACTAAAACTTGGCCTGGCTTTCTCTGGAGTGTGTTCCCATTTCTGTCCTGCGTCCTATGTGCTGCATTGTCCATTAACTCTTATTAGACATCCCCAATTTCTAACATCACTTCTAGTTCCTTCTCAGTGCTCTGTTCTTAAATTCTAACTTGGTTGTGATTTTCCTAATTAAATTTTAATTACATTTGGTATAGAACAGAAGTTTTTTTACCAAGAGACTACGTGACCAAAACTCTCCATTTCAAGTTCTGCCCCTAGGAAATCCAACTAAAAACATCAAGTTAAAGGAAAGTTTCTCTAATAATAACCATCATCTGTCTCTTATTCTTAAACCACTACCCTGGCTCAGTCTCCTTCATGTACTTCTTCACTGACCATGATTTGGTTTCTGCATTTTCTACCTCATTAAAATGGCTCGGATCAATGTCACAGATGCCTCCATATTAGTCAAATCTAACTTCTTAGGAAAACTTCTCACTGGAGCAACACAGTGCTGCTTCCTCCTCATCCTTCAGATGCCCCCTTGTCTTGGTTTCTGGCATAACATTCTCTCTTGGTGTTCTTTCTTTCTAGCCACCACTTCTCAGTGCTTTACTGTAGCCTCTTCCTCTGCACACCTATTAAGTTTTGATGTTCCTCAGTCTCCATCCTCAGGTTGTGTTCTTTTATCTCTCCATAAAACACCAATTTGAGGTTATCCAAATCTCTACCTATGGCCAAGATCTCACTTCTGACCTCCAAATCCTAATATCTAAAAGCCTCCTAGCTTTATATACCTATATGCCCTCAGGCATCTGAAACTCAACATGTCGGAATGAACTCATCATCCTAACCTAACCTCTGTCTCTGTTTCCTTTCCTAGATTCTACCTTGGCAAAGTAAGCTACCCCTCAATTACCTGAGCCTAAAGTAATAAAAGTCATTCTAGCTTCTTCCCTATCCCTTATCTCCTATATCCAATCACCATGTTCTAACTTATTAAATAGTCTTAAATTCATCTCTTCCTTGCATTCCTCATGGTCACTATGACTTTCCTCCCTAAGACTTTCTTAACACCTAACTTTCTTGCAGATTCCTACCAATTTTCCCTCATTCCTTTAAACCAGTAATTTTCAACCAGTGTGCTGTGAAAATTTTTAAAGACCATTAATTAATTTTTTTTTTTTTTTTAGACAGAGTCTCAAGCTGTCAACCTGAGTAGAGTGCTGTGGCATCACAGCTCACAGCAACCTCAAACTCTTGGGCTTAAGCGATTCTCTTGCCTCAGCCTCCCAAGTAGCTGGGACTACAGGCGCTCACCACAATGCCTGGCTATTTTTCTGTTGCAGTTGCCATTGTTGTTTTAGCTGGCCGGGGTAGGTTGGAACCCACCAGCCTCGGTGTGTGTGGTTGGCACCCTACAACACTAAGCTAGGGGTGCCACCAATTAAACTGTTTTTGTAAAAAGTTCAACATAATTTAAGTGTGCCATGGAAGTTTAACTGTAGGTTCAAGTGTGCTATAAGATAAAGAAAAGTTGAAAAAATGCTGCTTTAAATCCTCCTCCCTGCCATCAAATACGTAAAATGCAAATCTAACTATCTCCTTCTCTTCAAAATTCTTGAATGACTCCCCAGTACTTACATGACAATAGCTAAACTCTCTTACACAGTGAAATAATTCATGATGTGACACCCACCCCCACCTCTTCGCACACCAGCCTGGCCTGCCACTTTATACCTTGTATCACTATCTTGCATTTTAATCTCCAAACTCCTATAACATCTTTAGTTTTCCAGATCTTCCATGTTTTCTCAAGCTTTCATGTCTTTGTAGATAACATTCCTACCTTTATACATAATACAACCTATAAGGCAGTTATATATATGTCCTAAATCATTACTAGTTTCTATAAGGCATAGGATAAAACTATTGAAATTTTTTAAATAAAAAGTGAGAATTTGAACAATAGCAGTAGCAAGCAGCAATGTTATAATACAACTATGAATGATAATTTTTTATGGTTTGTTAAGTATTACCAAAATGCCAGAACTTCTCCTTCCACTTAACAAAAACTGCACCATTGCTCCATTACCTTAATTCAAAGCAAAAAATTTACTTTGTATCACACATTGTACTTTAAAGAAAGAAATTAAGTATGATTTTAAAGACCATCTAGATCAATGATTCTCAACCTTCTTAATGCTGTGGCCCTTTAATACAGTTCCTGTGGGTCATGACCCACAGGTTGAGAACTGCTGATCTAGATTGTTTTCAGGTAAGCCTAAATTCTATTTTTAATAGTGGAAATAAATTTGGAGTAAGAGATAGAAGCATTTGCCAAGACCAGTGGCACATGCTTCTCAGATGGCTAATCAGGAATTCAACATATAATGAACCTAATTAATCCAGTGAGATTAGCACAGTTTACCAGATATACCCTACTATTCCTACTTGCAGACACATGATAAGATTCCATTTCTTGGCCCTCTGTGGTTGGGTAGAGCCAGGTGACTCATTCTGGCTAATAAGCTATAAGCAGAAGTGACTCCATCATTTCTGAACAAAGGCATTTTATTTTATTTTTTATTAAATCATAGCTGTGTACATTAATGCGATCATGGGGCACCATACACTGATTTTATAGACCATTTGACATATTTTCATCACACTGGTTAACATAGCCTTCCTGGCATTTTCTTAGTTATTGTGTTAAGACATTTATATTCTACATTTAGTGAGTTTCACATGTACCCTTGTAAGATGCACCACAGGTGTAATCCCACCAATCACCCTCCCACTGCCCATCCTCCCCCCCTCCCTCCCCTCCCTTTCTCCCTTCCCCCTATTCTTAGGTTATAACTGGGTTATAGCTTTAAATTAGTTTCATAGTAGGGCTGAGTACATTGGATACTTTTTCTTCCATTCTTGAGATACTTTACTAAGAAGAATATGTTCCAGCTCTATCCATGTAAACATGAAAAAGGTAAAGTCTCCATCTTTCTTTAACACTGCATAATATTCCATGGTATACATATACCACAATTTATTAATACATTCATGGATCAATGGGCACCGGACCAAGGCA
>CAUYPK010045837.1:0-26550 GCA_963574355.1 Loris lydekkerianus
CTTCTTAGTAAAGTATCTCAAGAATGGAAGAAAAAGTATCCAATGTACTCAGCCCTACTATGAAACTAATTTATGGCTTTCATATGAAAGCTATAACCCAGTTATAACCTAAGAATATGGGGAAGGGGGAGAGGGAGGGGAAGGGGGGTTGGGCAGAGGGAGGGTGATAGGTGTATCTTATAAGGGTACATGTGAAACTTAGTGAATGCAGAATATGATTGTCTTAACACAATAACTAAGAAAATGCCAGGAAGGCTATGATGAAAATGTGTCAAATGGTCTATAAAATCAGTGTATGGTGCCCCATGATTGCATTAATGTACACAGCTATGATTTAATATTAATTAAAAAAAAAGATAAATCCACCCAGGCTCCAGTTGGTGGCATGATCAAACTCCACTTTATGAAATTAATTCCTCCTGAAAATAAAAACAGAAGAACAAAAACAAGAAGATATTTTTCATTTCTTCAAACATTTGTCCCAGGGCACTGAATTAATTAGCATCTGGCCAGCAATCCCAGGCCACCCTTCCCAGCACTGGGAGATGAGCGGAGTTTCCTTTCCCATCAACATTCCTGCACTCTCCTACCATGGTCAGCCTGTGTCCACAGAGAAATCCAAATCCCAGGAAAGAACTTGGCAGGAAGTCAGGAAGAGAAGATGCCAGCAGACTGAGTGCCTTCTGACTGATGCTATCTCAGGGGTAAAGTTTTATAGGTGGGGAGAGAGTCAGGGAGAACCCTCATAGGAGCAGGTCAGGCCAAGAATTGTAGCTTTGCACGTAATTTGTGGGTTCAAGAAAACAACACAGGGAGAACAGATGGTCATTAGATGAGAGCCTAGAAATGGGGGTCCCAGCAGGAGCTCTGCACACCACTTGGCAGCCCCCTTCCATCTGTACATTCCAGAAGCAATTCATATTCACACCACAAGTGGGCAGAGAGAAGACTCAAGAACACGCCCCTCTCTGCTTCTCTGCACAAGCTCTGGATTGGAACAGATGTTTCCTTGCTTGGTGACGAGTATCAGTAAAAACTCTACTTCAAACGCTGGGAGGATCAATGTAGAAACAGATCTTTGATGCATCTTCTGCATTAGACAGTGGAACCTCACACTCATTACCAGGCGTCTTCAGCAGAGTACAAGGTGGGCTGGCTATTTTGAAGCACTGGCTGCATATCCTCAAGGCAAGAACAAGCCCAGATGAGGGGACACAGTTCCTCGTTGGGCTGTAATCCTACCCAGCCATCTACTGTTTCTGATCATGATAAGAGAGTCAAGAACTATGGCAAATAGACCATTTCTGGAAGCATACACAACAAATTGATTAGAATTATTGCCTTTGAGGAAGGGAAGTGGGGACCACAGAGGCCAGAATTGAGAGGGGAATCATTTGATGGTATAATACTTTGCACTTTATTAATTGTATAATGTAGTGTATGTAAAAATTAAATTTTTAATTAAAAGAGGAGACAGAACAACACTTCCATTCTGGTTCTTGCCTCATTAATTTCTAGCCTTATGAACCAGGGAAAGATACCGTAATCACACCATGCCGCATGTCCCACATACAGAATGCAAGACCCAGTATCTGCTGTGAGAAGGAAATGGGAGAAAGTGTGGAAACCGGGCCCAGCCCTGGTGAGTGGAACTCTGGCCTTGAAAGTTACTCTCAAGACAGGAAGGAGCATCCCAGTTAACTCTGTGATGGCCACAACCACTGCCATCACTGCCACCAACACCTGTGATCACACTAGATTTTTGTCACTCTGGCTTCTTCCTTTTCCTCCAATGCAGTTCCTCCTAAACTGTTTCCTGCCCTCAGACCTTTGCACAGGTCAGTCCACTAGTCTTAGTTTTGTCCTAATTTTCACATGGTCAACTCCACAATTCTGATGCCGCGTTCTGATTCCCTGATGGCACTTCCTCAGGAAGGACTCCCCGGCCAGCTTGTATTACTCCTGTCTGTTCTTCTCAAAAATCCTGTTCTTTTTATTCATAACGTATTTTGTACACCTGCATGTGTAATATTTGTTTCTGTAAAATATATATAATTTATCTGATGTGTATATATCTCCTTCACCTCACTTTTTTTCACTTAAGAATGTATCAACTACAGTGCATCTTAGAATGGGTACAGGCGATTGCACTAATGTACACAGCTATGATTTAACAATAAAAAAAAAAAAGAATGTATCGAGAATTTTATTCCATGGTAATATATTCACAGTTACATAGTATTCCAGTGACAGATTTTCAATCATACCCCTAATGATGGAATTAAGGTAATTTTCTCATTCTTTTGCTGTTAAAAACTATGCTACAATAAAAAACAGTTGTTCTCTTAAAGCAAAAAAAAAACCAGATGTATGATGAATTTGAACCACAAGAGGTGAACATTATTGCCACCACAGCAGAGACAGCAATGACAGCAGGCCAAGCTGACCCCCGTCTCAAAGCGACAGCACCTGCTCCTCACCCCCCATGGAAACAAAAAAAGAACTGTACAGGGATTATGGTGTTAGGAAATGTCAATAAGAACAAAAAGACTTAAATGAAGGTGGATTTTCCATGTTTCTGTATCAGAAGGACTTAATGACATAAGAGAAATCAGGCTTCCCCTGTTGGTAGGAGTGTGAAATGCTGTACCATTTTTGGAGAGAAGGCAATTTGGCAGCATGTCACCATGTTTCTCAACCTTTATTATTATTATTTTTGCCATTTTTTAGACATTGTAAACATTTTGTCTCTATTTTCCCCATGAAATTCAAATCCTACAGATATGCTAGGTATGTTTATATGCTATATGTAACTGTGCTCTTTATATAGAATAAGCACTTGTTTTCACTCACCCCCTCAAAAAAGAAAAAAGATGAAAGAAGGGAGAGAGGGAGGGAGGGAGAGAGGGAGGATCCCCTCCTTTGAGTGCAATTTCAACATAGCTGAAAATGTTTGCTCATTACAAATTCAAATAGAAGTCGTCTCCACCTGGGTCCAGCAGGAAACAGAATACAAATCACAGGTTCCTGGTGCTAAAGACAGAACTAAGCAATTTTGAGGCACCCAGAGACAAGCTGCGTGGGGAGGTGCGACACCAGAGGCAGGTGCCTGGCAGGACCCACAGAAGGAAAGTGCTACTGCAGCCTCCTGAGAGCTGAGCTGTGGCAGAGGGACCGCCCACCCCCACCAGCCCTGTTCAGCAGGACCTGCAGGTAGAGGGGACAGCCAGAGCACCAGGGAGGGAGGAAGTACTCAGTTCTTCCTCCTTCTATGGGTATCCCCCTTAGTCAGATCCATCTATAGGCCACACCTATAAAACTGGCAGTAACTCCTGAAATCATCTAATGACTAATGTCCATAGTCACCCCTCTCCAATAGTTTCCCCAAATATCCTATCTTTTTTTTTTTTTCTTTTGGAAACAGAGTCTCAAGCTGTTGCCCTGGGTAGAGTGGCGTGGCATCGTCATAGTTCACAGTAACCTCCAACTCTTGGGCTCAAGCAATCCCCTGTCTCAGTTTTTTTTTGTTGTTGTTTGTTTTTTTCAATTTTTAGTAGAGACAGGGTTTCACTTTTGCTCAGGCAGGTCTCGAACTCCTTAGCTCAGGCAATCCATCCACCTCAGCCTCCCAGAGTGCTAGGATTACACTACACTAGCACTAGGCTAGGAGCCACCACTCCCCGCCATCCTCTCTACCTAAGTCAGCCAATCTAGGACCACTCATGGGTCCCGGATTCAAGGCTTGTAGGCTAAGTTCTATGAAATACCTCACCTTCTAAAATTGGTCCATTGCTTTTTTCTGGTGCCATTTAGCTTGTTATTCAATCACTTGCATTTCCTATAGACTAGAAATGAGACCTAAAGTCTCCACTAAAGTTAAGCTTTTCTGACAGGATTACATCATGGAGGTGGGTGGTGCTACGTTCTGACAATTGCATTGCACTAAGGGGCACAGGCTGTCTGCCCCACCTGGAGTCTGCCCTCACCTGGCTTCCCCTAAATGGAAAAGATGACAACCAGACCTTTGCGCTGTAAATTATAGACCCCCACACCACAGAAAACTGACTTGTGTAGGGCTCACCTTGGCACCAAATGATGCTGTTTCCACTGCCCTCCCATCTGGTGATTTTTTTTTACCAGTTGATGAAGCTGTTCCAAACCCATTCCTCCTTATGTGAGATAAGAACATCTAATCCCATCATTGCTTTCCAGTGACTAGCAGGTGTTCTTCTGCACAGGGTAGCTGTCCCTCAATACCTGAGATGATGTGGTTACCCTAAAAACAGTTCCTCCAAGAAAGACAAGGTAAACATTTAGCTTTCCCAGTTTCCATGTGAAGACATTGAATTGCTGCCTCAAATGAAGGCAGTGAGATCAGGGGGACTTTCTCTTTTGTAGATACTGTTACAGACTCAAGAATTTTCATATACTCAGCCTATAGAAACAAAAAAGCAACATTTCATGTCTCTGCTCAAATTGTTATGGCTGTGCCCAATGGGAGCACATTCACACTTAACCCCATCTGCACCTGTTCACTAATCTGAGAAGCTTTCCTTGCTTTCTGATCCTAGAAGCTATTCCAGGCACATATTACACCTTTTCTTGCCTGAAGTAAGTCATTCATTGCTCTAAGGAACCATATTTTCTTACAGGGGTGAATGGTATTAAAACCCAAAATCTGGTGGGTGAGGGGTGCTCATTGTTATTAAGGTGATATTGATTGTAGACCATTTCAGAAGCCAGAAATAGAAAATTTAATTTTTAAATTACAAATTTATAAAATATTTCTAATTTGTCATTACAATGTTCTCAGCTTTATCACATAAAATATAAAAAATAATTGTTAAATAGTGCTACTAATATTATTGCTTATAATAAATCCACTTGATGTTTACAATTTCTATAATTCTTATTTTCAGATATACCAGATTAAATATTTCTATATAGTTCTATATATTAAAGTCACTTAAAATTCTTTCTATGTCCCCAAGTTGATATACAGTTCTTTGTTTCAAATTTTTTTAAAATTTCCTAATATCTACATGTTAAAGTATTGTAGAAAGAAACACTGAAATGTGTGGATGGGTAATTATTTTATTGGTTTCTTATTTATCCTTCCACTGTTTCTTTTTCAAAATACATACTTAAGAAACAACAATATTTCTTATTTTGTCTTGAGACAGTTAACACACTGAAATAAGCTAGTTAGATTTTTCACTTAATACACAATAGAGATACCATGTGCATTTTTTAAAACTATACAAGATACCGTTTTCATAGCTACATATAAAAATAGAAGTTTGCTTTTTTTTTTTTTAGTAATCATGTGCTACCTTTGACCCTAAAACATATTTTTGAAAAAAAAATTAAATTGAGGGACACATTTCAGCTCTAACCTTGCTTGTCCTCTAGGGAGCATTTGGCATTTGGGGGTCGATCTTCCTTTTGGAAACATCCTCTCTTTCATTGTCAGACTCCCACACCTCTTGACTCTCCTGCCTCCTAATCTCAGGTTCCTCAGATATCTCCTTTTCTCTCCAGCTCTCACACATCAACATTCCTTAGGACCTTCCGTATTTCTCACTCCACATAACCTCCCTGGACAATTTAGCCATCCTTTCTGGTTCTGGATTCCACCTGTATGTTGCTGAATCTCAATTCTATAACTTTATCAGTGACCCAAGTCCTCACCCCCAGAAACATATGAGATGTCTCCATTCTGTGCACAGACCCTGCAGGTGCAACGTGCCCGGGGTGGTGAGTCCATCACCCCTCCCTCTTCCCCTTCCACCCCCAGTCTCCCTGGTGTTAGAAATGATGCCCATGTAATGGCCCAGACTCTGACTTCCTTTCTCTCATCATCTTTTTTCTCCTCCAGGGCCAGCTGATCCCAAATGCTCTCATTTTCTACCTGCAACACAGTATCTCTGTACATCCACTTATCCTAGTCCCGTCCATTTCCCGGTCAGACAAGCACCGTCTGGGCTGCTGCAGTACCTCCTGCTTCCCGTTTTCGTCTTCTCTGACCTGTTCTCCATACTGTATTCAGAGTGATCATTTTAAAACACCAAATATCAACATTTCTCTGATTAAAATCCAATGATTCCTTATCATCTTCACACTAAAATCTAAACCTTACCTACTTATATCTCAAACTAATTTACCTTCTTTTAATCCTTGCATGATAGAGTCCTTCCCCAGTTCCCTCTACTAAATTCAGCATGACTAAATTTTCTTCTCATTTTTAGAATTACAGACATTTTCTAGGGCCCTCATGTTTTTGCAAAGCTTTAACTCTATTTATAATATCATTTTCCCTCATCCCTCTTTCAAGTGCTGAGCTCATATTCCTTCTTTAGGTCTGTTCTCAATTATTACAAGCAGAGGCTTCAGATGACAGCATTGTGAGCATCATATACAATGCTTCCAAAGTACCAAGTACATAATCTGACAAGAGGTGGGCTGCTAATAAATGTTAGCTATTAATACTATTTAGGCAGTTCATGCATAACAAGATAATCTCCAAATTGAATTCATTTCTGGGATCAACTATTATGCATTTGCAATAATTCCTATTCCCATTTTTTTTAACACTTGAGGCTGAAAAATATGTGATTTTTTTAATCAGTAGTGTCATGTAGAGATAAGTAGTAGATAACTTATTCTGAATGATACAGTTGCAGTTCAGACCATTGTAAACATCTATATATTCTTAAGGAAATTATAAATTTTGCTTCTATTACATATTCATATTCCAAAACTGCTTTAAATGAGAGAGATGATGTATAAACCTTGAAACATTGCTCTCTAATAATAACAAAACACCCAAATGAGGTATAGCTTTTGTTTTATGTCATGTTAGTGAAGAATATTTTTATTACATCTGCTTGGAATATGGACCTTTCTCTGTAGGAACATTCACTCTGAGGCTGGGATTTTAACAAGTGCTGTGTCAGGAATACAGAGGAAATTTGTTTCTGCGTAGTGTGCATGATAATTAGCAATTGATAAAGCTGTGTTGAGAACTTGAAATAAATGGATTTATCTTGGAAGGGAGGCCAGTGAATGTAAAGCTATATACTGCTAGGGAGAAAACTTACTGCAAAGCAATGATTGTCTAGCCAGAAGCCAAAATTTCTGCAAAAGCTCTGAAATAACAACGGTGAGAAATCGAAGGTATTAAAATCTTAACCTCTCTATCTCTTGTTTTATCATCCATAGGCCTAGTAATTCTTACAAAAGTGAAAAAAATCAAGCCTTCTTCATACCATGGCAAATAGGTGACAGAGAAGAGTCAGGATATGGAAGAGTCAGGAAGGGGAAAGAGACTGAGAAACACAACCAGTTGTTTCTCTAAGAACATCTCGGAACATTGAGACTCTTATCTTATTTTTGCAACCACAGACAAGGAAATTTTCTCATCCCCCTCCAAAATCATCTCTGCTTCTAACATCCTCTTGATGATCAAGTTACTCTCACAATGATTATAGAAATTACTATCCAGGTGTATCTTTTTCTGCTTTTGATGGCAATGAAAAACAATAATCACTGCTGATTTCTCCCTCTACTGTCCTGCTGGAATGAAGGAAGTTGGTTTGGTAACTCCCAGCTGAGAGCTCAATCCATGAACCCAGAAAAGGTAGGAAATGTCCCTTCATCTCCACAGTGGTGAGTCAACATTGGCTGAAGTAACCCAAAAAGAGATGTTCCCCCAGGGACCATGTTAGAGAGATGTAGTCGAGGTATAAGTTATCCTCACAGCAGGTGTGAGGCCCTAACAATTTTTGTGTAGCCCACAGACCACCCACAGGTTTGGCTATTGAAGGAAGTAGCTGTTAAGGGCACTAGACTCAAAGAGATACTAGATAATGACAGGAAGGGGTGGGGAGAGAAGACATTAGATAGATAGATAGATAGATAGATAGATAGATAGATAGATAGATAGATAGATAGATAGATAGATAGATAGATGGATGGCAGAGAGATGAATGATGGACATTGGTAGAAAGATACATAGATAAATGATAGGTAGATAGATGATAGAGGACAGAGAATGATGGATGACATGTTGATAGAAAGATAGATAGATAAATAACAGAGAGAAAGTTCACAGATGTTGATGAAGGAAGAAAAGTTCACAGATGTTGATGAAGAAAGGAAGGAAAGAAGGAGGGAGGGAGGGGGGAAATAAAGAGATAAGGAAAGACATTGATAGATAGATAACAGAGAGATGGATGACAGACATTGATAGACAGATACACACAGACAAGGCAGACAGACAGATATAGATATGAAACTATTGAGTTTTTGCATGGTAAGGGATCTTAAGATGCCCACCTGACACCAAAATAAGAATCATTTCTTTGGTATCCTCAGCCAATTGATCCCTGACTTAGAGCTCTTTCTTTCCTCCGTCTCCTCCAACAATATATTTTCCCTGTCATTAAAATCATCAAGTTTGACACTATTTTAACAGAGTTGGGCACAGATGTAGATAAAGTGACCTACTCAAGCTGTGGCATTTTTCCCGAGCTTCTGTTCACTCTTTCTGGAAAATTCCTACATATATGAATTTTGTTTTAAGTCATCTCATGATTACATGACCTTAGAAAATTCTAAGTTCATCTGGTGATTGGTCAAAATGATATGACATCAACAAGTCCATAAAGTTTATGAAGAGGAATTAAGAAACAAACGTCATTACAAAGCATAATATAATGTAATCATAACTGCTGATGACAATGCTCATGGGAGAGGAGACAGATTGGTGTTGGGACTGTGACTTTGTAGAGCTCTCTGGAAGGCAAGTTGACAACATTATCAACAGACAAACTTGTTTGTTTCCATTGATCAGAAACTTGCCAGGAGTGTTTTGTCATGAGACAAGAGTGAAAATACAGAGCAAAGTGTTATGCCTGTTTCCAAAGGGTTATGACTAGAAGTAAAAGATTATATAGTTATATAAACTGTGGCATAATCTCACAAAATAATAACTCTGATAACATTTAGAAGTGTTCATTTTAATGTAAATTTAAAGTAACAGATACTGAGTCAAATGATATGCAACATAATTTAGACATTTTTTAACAGCACAAATTGCCAAAAGAAAGTTCAGTGAAGAGAAAAGGTGAGTTGTGGGATGCAATTATGTTTTTGCTTCTCTGTGTATAAATTTTCGGTGATTTTAGTTTTCTCTAATGAGCATATTTCATTTTGTTTGAGTCATAACATTAGCTTTTAAGAAAAGTTAGACTTCTTACTAGACTTTTTTTTTTTAGATTTCTGTATTATCTTAAAGTCACTATCAATTCTTTGTCTTTTCTGAGGCAGAATAATCATTACTTATTAAACCAGTTTTCACAAGATTTACCTATCAACTCCTTATTTATATTTGTTACTATTGTGTGAAAATGTTTTTAGAACCTTCCAGAAGAACTTTCCAAAGAAAATTCTGATAGTAGAGAGCCCATAAAATCACTAACTTGTTAGGAAATTCTTAGAGATATTGGTATTTAACTCTGACACTTTTGAAATAGAAAAAAAAAAAAGAAAGAAAAGAAAAAAATGGAGACAAGAGAAATGATATGCCCTGCCTAGCTTCAGAGAGCCAGTCAGCACCATGGCCAGCTTTTTTAGTTATTTACTCTCTTTTATTTGCATAACCATCACCAAGTCCAGCTCAGCTCATCTCCAGCTTGGGCTCTCATTTGGTTACGGACCTACAGGCTGCTCTGGGTCTCAGAGCTCATTTATCTGTTAAGCATCAGTATAAATGACAATACACAAACACTGATACCTTTGCATTTCACCAATTCTCAATAAAACAAATAAGCAAGACTTCTGCTTTTTTTCTCCCAACATACTTGTGCCCTCTTTATTCAGATGCTGGGAAAGAATGGAGAAGAGGTTTAGCAAAATTCAGCAGACAACCCATCTAAAAGGTGTTGGTGCTTGTCCTAAAATAGGATCTCAGACCCATGACTGAAAACAGGTGTGCATTAATGTTTGGAGAAGTTACTCAGACAATGAGACATGAATGGAAACAAAAGGCAGAATTCTTGGGCAGGTAGAAGGCTGATTTTACCCTGCCATGTCAAGCTCTGGCCAGAGTTCTCCTGGCAGCTGCTCCACATGAGAACAGCAATCCTGTTCTCAGCCCCCATCCATATGAATTCCCACTTCTCCAGTGTTCCTTGAAGCAGGGGAGAAAATTAACCACTGGGGCTGGCATATGTTTGGAACTCATTGCCTCCATGTAAGTAAAGTAAGTGAAAAGAGTTTGCACATGATTCAAACTTCAGTATAAGATTAATTGAAAGAAATGAAAAGGACACAGCAAGCCAAAACACTGATAATACAATTGAAGCATTTTATAAATATTTCTCTATGTTTTGTGACTTTAACTTTTTCAACATTGTTGTTAAAAGTATCCTTCATTATATAAGATTTTCTTTGTGAGTTGTGAAAAGACTCAAATTTAAAGGAAAATGGTAAAGAAGGGTAAAAATAAATGCTTGATGTCCTCGGATAAATGCAAACTAAAAGATAGCTGGGTGACAATTTATACCTTACGTCAGCTAAAAAAGGGACACTAAGATGGTACCAAAAAGAAGAAGATTAAGAACAAATATCCATAAAACAAAAAAAAATATTTGAATGATACAAAGAAAGACTCACCTCAACAAAAGGGAAAATCTGATTAAGAGTGAAACCACTTGCAATTATAGATATAAACATAATAAAGACATAAATATAGTTGAACAATACAAAATTGCTCTTTTAATAGGTCAGGAATGGTTGGAAGTTGACAATTTGAACTGGCTTAGCCCAATAAATTAACATGTGAGATGCATATAGGCCAGGCACAGTGACTCACTAATCCTAGCATTCTTGGACACTGAAGTGGGATGATCTCTTGAGATCCTTAAGACTGGTATGAGAAAGAACAAGACCAAGATCTCATCTCTACTAAAAATGGAAAAATTATGGGAGGTGGAGCAAGATGGTGGACCAGAAGATTATTCAGCTGAGCTCTCCTAGAATGAGTGGAGAAAAAGATAGAACCCAACTATACCTGGTGTGGGGACCTTACCTGGAGTTGTAGTTCAGGGAACATAATGAGGAGATGGTGATCTGGATACAGCATATGATCTGGCACAGTGGAAATCTGATGAATTAGGCAAGTGATTAAGACCAGCTGAGATCAGGTGGTCCCCCTAAGGAGGTCTGGGATAGGAGGAAGCCTTTCCAGAGTTTTCAGTTGTTTGGAGAAGCTGTGCATTAAGTGGAAAGCTTGGAAGAGTAGGTGGAGTTAAATAGAATACAGCAACCAGATTTGAATGCCAATTGGAGTGGATTTGCCATACATTTGGTGACTAGTGAGACAACCATACAAAGAAGGTCTCAGCAGCCAGGGATCTGCCATTGTTGGAAGGTCTTAGAAGGGGCCTAAAGTATGGTCATCTTAATTCTGCCTGTGAGGAACAGAACTCCACTCTTGGGAAAGGGATTCCTACATCCCATGGGAACTGGATTCAGGGCACTGAAGGATTCTTGTGAATTTTAAGATCCTAACCTGGCAGAGTCTGAATGCTGAGGAAACAATCAGGCGATCACAGAAGGCAACTAAGTTTGAATAAGGACCATAGAGGTTGCTGGCTAGGTTCTCTGTCTCCTAAAAAACCACAGCACGACCTCATGTCCTGGTGACATATTGCAATATACTGTCATCAAGAGCAAGGACTTCTATTTGAAGCAAAGGAGGCAATGAGAAGTAAAAAGGAGGACAAGGAGGTGAACACAAAGAAGGAATACATGAAGAGTAACCAACAGAAAAATTCAGACTATGTAAAAAACTAAAACAGAGCAACTCCCCCAAGGGACCATGAAGCAACTACTGCAGAAGACTCCACCTATAAAGAATTAATTGACTTGACAGAAAGAGAATTTAAAATGTGGATGATGGGCAGCACCCATAGCTAAATGGGTAGGGCACTGGCCACATACACTGAGGCTGGCAGGTTCAAATCCAGCCTGGGCCTGCTAAACAACAATGACAACTACAACAAAAAAATAGCTGGGCATTATGGTGGGAACTTGTCATCCCAGCTACTTGGAAGGCTGAGGCAAGATAATCACTTAAGCCCAAGAGTTTGAGGTTGCTATGAGCTATGAGGTCACAGCACTCTACCCAGGGTGACATTATTAGAGTCTGTCAAGAAAGAAAGAGAAAGAAAGAAAGAAAGAAAGAAAGGAGGGAGGGAGAGAGGGAGAGGAAGGAAGTGACAATAAAAGGAATGGACAAGAAAGTGAAAAGCAGAACCAAAAGTCAGATGAGAGATATGTAGAATATGGCAGAACTTAAGGAAATGAAGGAGACAATCAGGAAATGTAAAGATTTAAAAGAAAGTATCAAAAAAAGGTTAGACCATGGCAAAGAAAGAACATCAAAGGTAGAGGATAAAGTTTTCCAGTTAACCCAGTTATTTAAAGAGACAGAAAGCAGAGCTGGCAGTTAGAGAACTATGAGACTCCATGTAGCATTCAAGCATATGAATAATAGGATTCCAGAAGGGGAAAAATATTGTCCCAAAGGAATGGAAGCCCTACTCATGGAGACTATCATAAATGAAAACTTCCTGAACTTTACTAAAGACC
The DNA here is from genome assembly GCA_963574355.1 of Loris lydekkerianus. Classification (NCBI taxonomy): domain Eukaryota; kingdom Metazoa; phylum Chordata; class Mammalia; order Primates; family Lorisidae; genus Loris; species Loris lydekkerianus. The sequence goes on from CAUYPK010045837.1 coordinate 12,658, forward strand.
CTGACACACTCCTTTCAGATGGATATTGAACTCCAGTTATCTCAACTCAAACAGAGTCTCTCCTAGATACATTGTAATGAACCTGTCCAAAGGCAAGATGAAAGAAAAAAATTCTGCAGGCATCCAGGAGTAAGTGCCAACTGACCTGTAGAGGCAGAACCATTAGGATGACAGCAGATTTTTCAACTGAAACCTTCCAAACCAGAAGAGCATGGTCATCCACCTTCAAAATTCTTGAACAAACCTATTTTCAGCCCAGAATTATGTATCCTGCCAAACTAAGCTTAAAAATTGATGGAGAAATCAAATATTTTGTGGAAATACAGCACTAAGGAAATTTGCCACAATAAGACCAGCTCTACAGGAAATAGTTCAACCTATTCTGAACACTAATCACCACAATGGACTACCAGCAAAATAAACACCAGAAGCTAAAGGTCAAAGCTTAGCCTCTACAGTGGAGCAAAGTATAAAAATACACAATGGAGTCTCACAAAATAAGATGAATAAACCTCCACCACACTTATCAATTCTACCAATAAATGTCAAATGGACTAAATTCACCACTGAAGAGGCACAGGCTGGTTGAATAGATCAAAAAGCACAAGCCATCCATATGCTATCAGACACACTTAGCCTTGAAGGACAAATCAAGACAGAGTTAAGGGATATAAAACAATATTTCAAGCAAATGGAAATCAGAAGAAAGGAGGGGTTGCTATCTTATTTTCAGATACAAGCAGATTTAAAGCAGCATAAGTTAAGAAAGATAAAGATGGACACTTTATACTCGTCAAAAGAACAATACAACAAAAGACATTTCAATTTTAAATATTTATGTACCCAATGTAAATGCTCCTAGATTTATGTAACAGACCTTGATGATTCTAAGCAATATGATATCCCATAACACCATAATAGCCAAGGATTGTTAACATTCCTCTGACTAAACTGGATAGACCCTTGAAACAGAAACTCAACAAAGATACAAAGAACTTAAATGTGACCCTATAACAAATGGGATCAATAGAACCAGGAAAATACCCTACTAAAAAGGAGAATTTCAGACCAATTTTATTAATGAATATAGATGCAAAAATTCTCAATAAAATCCTAGCCAATAAATTACAGCTACATATTTAAAAAGTCATTCATCATGATCAAGTAGGTTTCATCCTTGGGATGCAAGGCTGGTTTAATACATGCAAGTCCATAAACATAATTCACCATATCAACAGAAGCAAAAACAAAGACCATATGATTCTCTTAATAGATGCAGAAAAAGCTTTCAATAAAATTCAGCATCCTTTTCTAATTAGAACACTTAAGAATACAGGCATGGGTGGCACATTTCTTAATCTCATCAAAGCCATCTATAATAAACCTACAGCTAATATTATACTTAATGCAGTAAAAATGAAAACTTTTTCACTTAGAACTGCAACCAGAAAAGGTTGTCCTCTATTGTCACTAGTATTAAACATTGTGCGGGAAGTGCTAGCCAATACAATAGCAGGGAAGAGAAACAAATAAAGGGTATCCAAATGGCGGCAAAGGAGGTGAAACCCTCACTCTTTGCTGACTATATAATCTTAGAGAACCCCAAGGACTCAACCACAAGACCCCTGAAAGTGATCAAAAAATACAGCAATGTCTCAGATATAAAATCAATGTCCACAAATTAGTAGCTTTGCATACTCCAATAACATCTGAGAAGAGAAGCTAATCAAGGACACAATTCCCTTTACAGCAGCTTCAAAAAACAATGAAATACCTAGGAATACATAACAAAAGAGGTGAAGTACCTCTACAAAGAAAATTCCAAAACCCTAAGAAAAGAAATAGCAGAAGGAGAGAGGGGAGAAGATAAAAAAAAAAAAAAGAAAAGAAAAGAAAAGAAAAAGAAAGAAAAGAAAAGAAAAGAAATAGCAGAAGACGTTAACAAATGGAAGAACATACCATGCTCATGACTGGAATGAATCGACATTGTGAAAACATCTATACTACCCAAAGCAACCTACAGATTCAGTGCAATCCCCTTTAAAATAATATCATCATACTTGCAAGATTTGGAAAAAACAATTCAGAACAACCCTGTATAGCCAAGGAACAAGAAGAAACCCTGTATAGCCAAGGCAATTCTTGGTAATAAAAACAAGGCCAGGGCATCACCCTACCAGACTTTTGACTATACTACAAGTCCGTTGTGATCAAAACAGAATGGTACTGGTACAAAAATAGATACATTGAAACCAAATGGAAAACCATGAGATGAAACTAACATCTTGCTGCCACCTGATCTTTGATAATCTAAGTAAGAACAGACACTGGGGAAAAGAATACCTGTTCAATAAATAGTGTTGGATAACCACATGTAAAAGACTGAAAGTGGACTTGCACCTCTCACCACTTACAAAAATTGATTCAGGATGGATAAAAGATTTAAATCTAAGGAATGAAGCATAAAAATCCTTGATAAAAGTGTGGAGAAAATACTTGAAGATATTAGCCTGGGGAAAGATTTTATGAAGAAGACTTCCACGGCAATTGCAACAACAACAAAAATAAGCAAATGGGACTTAATTAAGCTGTGTAGTTTCTGTACAGCTAATGAAAAAACAACCAAAGCAAACAGACAACCTTCAGAATGAGAAAAGATATTTGCATATTATGAATCAGACAAAAGCTTGATAACTAGGATCAATACCGAACTAATCCATAAAAATGACCCACCAGTCCCTTATATCAATGGGCAAGAGACATAAATAGACATGTCTTCTCTAAAGAAGACAGAGTGACTAAGAGACAAAAGACAGAATGGCTAACAAACACATGAGAAAATGCTCATCATCCCTGATCATCAGAGAAATGCAAATCAAAACTACCCAGAGATATCACCTAACCCCAGTAAGAATGGCCCTCATCACAAAGTCTCAAAGCTGCAGATGCTGGCGTGGATGTGGAGAGAAGGGAACACTTTTATGCTGCTGGTGGGACTACAAACTAATACAACCTTTTTGGAAGGAAGTATGGAGAATCCTCAAAGAACTCAAATTAGACCTCCCATTTGATCCTGCAATCCCCTTATGAGGCATCCACCCAGAAGAAAAAAATCCTTTTATCATAAGAATATTTGCACTAGACTCTTTATTGCAGCTCAATTTACAATCACCAAAATGTGGAAACAGCCTAAATGCCACCAAACAGGAATAGATCAACAAGCTATTGTACAGGTATACCATGGAATACTATTCAGCCACTAAAAAAGATGGAGATTGTATATCTTTTGTATTAATCTGGATGGAGATGGAACACATTCTTCTTAGTAAAGCATCACAAGAATGGAGAAGCAGGAATCCGATGTACTCAGTTCTAATATGGAGGCAGCAGATGAGCTAATACAGGGGAAGGTAAGGGAATGGGCAAGTGGGGAGAGGGGATGGAGGGTCACAGTGTATGGCGCACCTTGTGGGGGTGGGACACAATTATAAGAGGGACTTTATCTAACAAATGCAATCAGTGTAACTAATTCTTTGTATCCTCAATGAATCCCAAACAATAAAAAAGTGAGAAAATTTAAAAAATTTTAAAAATAAATAAAAATGGAAAAGTTAGCCATGTGTTGTGGCAGACATCTGTAGTCCCAGCTACTCAGGAGGTTGAAACAGGAGCATCACCTCAACCTAGGAGCTTGCGGTTGCTGTGAGCTAGGCTGACACCACAATACTACTCTAGCCTGGGCAACAGAGTGAGACTCCGTCTCAAATAAGACATCTGTACCAGAATGTTTATTGCAGCCCAATTCATAATTGCTAAGTCATGGAAGAAGCCCAAGTGCCCATTGACCCACGAATGGACTAGCAAATCGTGGTACATGTATACTATGGAATACTATGCAGCCTTAAAGAAAGATGGAGACTTTACCTCTCTCATGTTTACATGGATGGAGCTGGAACATATTCTTGTTAGCAAAGTATCTCAGGAATGGAAGAAAAAGTATCCAATGTACTCAGCCCCACTATGAAGCTAAATCATAGCTTTCACATGAAGGCTATAACCCAACTATAGCCCAAGACTATGTGGAAAGGGCAAGGAAGGGGAAGGGAGGGGGGAGGTTTTGGTGGTGGGAGGGTAATAGGTGGTCCACATCTATGGTGCATCTTAGAATGGTTACAGGGGATTGCACTAATGTACACAGCTATGATTTAACAATAAAAAAAAAAGTATGAAAAAAATATATAAAACCCAAAGAATGTAAAGATTGGTGAACTCCAACATGATTTTTCCAGTGTCTTTTCTAGCAACATGAATTGTAAAAGTTTCCTGGGCCCAAGCTATTAAAAACATATCCAGGAATTCTAAATATGACAAGCTGACATGTATCCAGGGTAGATAAAATGTGAGAAATAATAAGAAAGCTGTAGTAAGTTCCAGGCCAGAATCTAAGCTGGAACTCCTAATTTACTTGGTATATTTAACACAATGTAAAAGAAGAGATAGGCTATTCCAGGTAATCCTATCTCACCCATTTTTCTTTGGGTCATTATACCTTCATATTGAGGTGCTTTGTAAGTTGATGATTTTTCACACTACTCTTATTTTACCATTTTGATATTTCAGCTTAAATGAAATAAAATGAAATTGTTCTTTGGGCTGAGAGCCACTAGGAATTGTTTTCTCTCTTTTGCTTTCCATAGTGTTCCTGATATTACCTGTTAACCTAGATCTGATGTTTTAAAACCATTTTTTCTTGGTCTAGATTTATTACTGATGTTTCAGAATTGGTGAACCTTTCAATAGTTTACTGATATTAGTTTTCAAGGCCAAGAGTGTGGGAGGGCACATTCTTGCATCAAATGGGATTTTAAGCTAAATGATCTCCAAGAACTTTTCCTACTCTTAAGAATCTCAGAGAAGTAAATATTTTTCACAGTAGAATTCTTTTCTATTTAGAAAATCAACTATTAATGGTTTCAAGTTATTGATAGAAAAGAATTTTTTTTAGTGTTTATCTAAAGCCACACTTACATGTAGGCAGAGTGGGAAGCAGTGATTTTTGAATGTTCTGGGATGTTCCCCATTAGTTCAGTGTCTGTGTTTGACATGCTCACACAAGGTCATTAACCACCATCTGAGATAGAATTCTCTTCTGTCAAGAGGAGAAAAGACGGACAAGTGTGCTCTGCAAATATTTTTCTAGGTCACTCTGGGAGGCTGAAGCAGGTAGATTGCTTGAGCTCAGGAGTTTGAGACCACTCTGAGCAAGAGCAAGATCCTGTCTCTACTAAAAATAGAAAACTAACCAGGCATGGTATCAGTTGCCTGTAATTCCAGCTACTTAGGAGGCTGAAGCATGAGGATCACTTGAGCCCTGGAGTTTGAGGTTGCTGTGAGCTACAGTGATGCATTGCCTACCCAGGGTGACAGTGTGAGCTTCTGTCTCAAAAAATAAATAAATAAATAAATAAAATAAAAATAATAAAATAAAAAACAAATATTTTTCTAGGATCAAATTTCTATGAATCAATGTGATATACTTTAGAAAATGTGTAGAAGCCATTTTATTTTCTTCCATATAAATGAAGTATTTGGTGAATTTCTATAATATACAATGTACTATGCTTTTATTTTATGCAAAAATTAAAAAGCAATATAGCCAGAACACTATGTCTATAGAAGTGCAAACATTGGTCTAGAAACCTGGACTGAGAAAAACAAGTGATAGAGATAGTGGTGGGAGGAGTGAGGTGTAAATTCTGCAACTCGTGGCTTAAATTAAGTTGTGCTTTAGTTCCCCATCTATATAATAATGGCAAATTGAATGCTTCTGATTATTAATAAAATCTACCTCTTCATAAAGGGTGTAGAATTTCATGAATTATGGTAGGGCAAACGTAAGTATGATTTAGGAATCTTTAACAAAACTAGTCTCACCTAATGCTTTTTTGGAAAGTGTTAAACTCTCTTTTGGTAAAAATGGTTTGGGGGGTTGGGGTATTTTTAAGGATGGGGTCTCATTCAGTCATCAGGCTGGGATAAGTGGCCTGATGTTAACTCAATGCAGCCTTGAACTCCTGAGGTCAAGTGATACTCCCGCCTCAGCTTCTCAAGTGGCTGGAGCAACAGGTGTGAGCCACCTCACCCAGCTTCTTTTGGTCATAATAGTTCTAACATTGCAAACATCACAGACAAGAGACCAGCTTAAAAATCCATTCCTCCTCCTCCTAGCAGTAATCCTAACCTTTATTTGGGTCCCCCCAAATTTAATCTGAGTAGGCCAAGTGGACCTCTGTCTTAAACCCTAGGGGATGGAGCTTGGGATTCAAAGATACCCTGTTTCCACAGTTCAGAAACAGTAACATGACCTTAAATTACTCCATCAGAGAAAAAAATGTCAAGACTTTCTTTGGAAGTTCTGAGACAGTTGATTCCTCTTCTTTGGCTAAATATGGACCTGAAATGTTATAACTGAAGCAAGTTTGACCCTAATATTTGCATGCCATAGAGCAGAGAACATTGAGCTATGTATCTCCACAAGTGAACCTCATAAAATCAAGCCCACTGTTAAATACCAATTGTTCTTTTCTCCTTTGATACTGACCTAAAAGATCAGGTTCAAATTCTCAGATTCCCTAAAATTTCCATCCTAGAACCTGTCTGGATGAAAAGATGACACACGCTTTGGCCCATCTTCTCACTCTTGTCTCAATTCCATACCACAAGAGAACCCGTAGTCATGTATGAATACCTCAGCCTGCTCATCCACATTCCATCCACATTCTCTGCAAACGGCTAACCCAAGAACCCAGTGGTGTACATATTGGCAGCCTGGTCCACCTTCAAGAGTATGGGCTTGAGGAAAAGGCCTACACAGAGCCAGGAACCAACTTGGAGATTTGGGGGCAGGGAATCCTTGGGACTGTGGTGTTCAAACTATGGTGTAAAAGAATGTGAAAAGGTTCCAGAAAGAAATTTTTTTTGTTTTTGTGTTCTTAATATTTGTGTTTTTTATACTTGTACTGTTATTTATATATGTGTGTGTATATGTTTCCACAGTTGTATAGTTGTACTGTTTCCACAGTTGTATAGTTGTACTGTTCTATTATTTATATATGTGTGTGTGTAGATGTTTCCACAGTTCAGAAGCAGTAACATGACCTTAAATTACTCCATCAGAGAAAATGTCAAGACTTTCCTTGGAAGTTCTGAGACAGTTGATTCCTTTTCTTTGGCTAAATATGGACCTGAAATGTTATAACTGAAGCAAGTTTGACCCTAATATTTGCATGCCATAGAGCAGAAAACAAAGGGAGGCCTGTGTTCTAAACATTGAGCTATGTGTCTCCACATGTGAACATCATAAAATCAAGCCCACTGTTAAATACCAATTGTTCTTTTCTCCTTTGATACTGACCTGAAAGACCAGGTTCAAATTCTCAGACTCCCTGAAATTTCCATCCTAGAACCTGGCTGGATGAAAAGATGACACACAGGGGTTTTTTTTGTTTTTTGTTTTTTTCTTTGTTTGTTTGTTTTGTTTTGTTTTTAGAGACAGGGTCTCTGTCTTCCATGTGAGCTATGGCCCAAGCATAGCTCACTGCAATCTCAAACTCCTGGGCTCAAGTGATCCTCCTACCTCAGCCTCCTGAGTAGCTGGGACTGCAGGTGTGTCCTACCACACCTAATTAATGTTTCAATTTTTTTTTAGACACAGTGTCCAGCTATGTTTCCAAGGTGGTCTCAAATTCCTGGCCTCAAATGATCCTCCCATCTCAGCCTCTTACAGCTGTAGAGGACCAACCATATTGCTAAATTTATATATAACACTCAAAGCTGAGCCAATTGAAAAAAAGCTTCAGTGTGATATACCACAAGAAAAAGACATACAGCTCAGTGAATTCTCCAGTCTTGAAAACAATTCTTCATCATTAAGAGCAATTCAGACATATGTGAGGGACATAAATTCTTTTATTTTAAAAACTGGCTCTTGGCTTGGCACCTGTGGCTCAAGTGGTTAAGGTGCCAGCCACATACACCTGAGCTGGAGGGTTTGAATCCAGCCCTGGCCTGCCAAACAACAATGATAGCTGTAATAGCCGGGCATTGTGGTGGGTGCCTGTAGTCCCAGCTACTTGGGAGGCGGAGGCAGGAGAATCGCTTGAGCCCAGGAGTTGGAGGTTGCTGTGAGCTGTGATGCTACAGCACTCTACCCAGGGTGACAGCTTGAGGCTCTGTCTCAAAAAAAAAAGAAGAGTATGGATAAAAATCCCCCAAACAGTATACACTCACAAAAACATACTGTTAAAAACAACAGCAACAACAAAAAACTGGCTCTTATGTTTATTTCCAGGCTGTGTTCAAAATCTAAGAAGGTGTATACGTGTTACAGATTTCTTTCTTATTCCCCATGCCCAAAGGAATGATTTAGCACCAGTTAATAAAGGTTCAGCTCAGAATTCCGGCCCCTTGGCAGAGACCCTAAATCCCAGAAATTAACTTCCTAAGGTCAGTAAAACACTACATGATAATAAAGGGAAAAGCATATAATGCTTTACCAATTTCAATTGGTGGATCACCATTTTCTCTAATGAAATGAGACCCTTTTCTTTTAATCAAGAAAAATCTGAGGATGAAGTTATACATCTAGATTTTTTAATGGAAAATCAAAGTCTGGGCGTGGTGCTCACGCCCGTAATCCTAGCACTCTGGGAGGCTGAGGTGGGTGGATTGCTTAAGCTCAGAAGTTCATGTCCAGCCTGAGCTAAAGCAAGACCCTGTCTCTAAAAGTAGCTCAGTGTTGTGGCCGGTGCCTGTCGTCCCAGCTACTTGGGAGGCTGAGGCAAGAGGATGGTTTGAGCCCAGGAATTTGAGGTTGCTGTGAGCTATGATGCCTCAGCACTCTACCAAGGGCAACAAAGACTCTGTCTCAAAAATAATAAAATAAAAAAATAAAATGAAAAATCAGGAGGGGGCAGAGGAAGATGGCCCAATAGAAACTTCCTGGCAATCGTTGCTCTGCACAAATATCAAATTCAACAACTACTGTATATACATACAAGCAGGCACATTCAGAAGAATGAAAAATCAGATGAGCCATCATACTACCTGGTTTTATCATTACAGCAAGAAAAGAGGCACTGAAGAAGTCAGAAGAGACAGTCTTGCATGACACCCCTTCACCAGGCTCCAGCAGGTTGTGCCAACACTTGAAGTGGAGAGAAAAATCTGTGTGCCCAGGGAAAGGAGAGTGAAGTGATTGTGAGACTTTGCATTGAAATTCAGGGTTTCCCTGGTACAGGGGAACACAGCACAGGGCAGAATTCTGCCCGTTCCCACAGTGTTTAGACCAGCCCATCCAGAGGAAAATCCTCCGCCCTGAAACCCAAGTTCCAGGGATCTCACCTGCCCCCTGCCAGCTGACAGAAAGCAGCCTGGGACCTGGACCAAATTTGCAGGGTATTCAAGCCACAGGGGCTGCATTCCTTGGGCAATTTCTGTGGCTGTGTTGACTCAAAGTAAGCAGACTTGGGGTGCATATGACTCAGTGGGAAACTAGTCAGTGCCTGTGTCACCCTGTGCCCAACTGTAGGCAGTGTGGCTCAGTCAGAATCTTCTTCCACTTGAGAAAAAGAAAGGGAAGAGCTCAGAAGACTTTGTTTTGCAGCTTGGGTACCAGCTCAGCTATAGTAAAATAAAGTACCAAGCACACTCCTGAGGCCCGTGAAGCCTGGCTTTAGTTAGTGGATAACATTTCTGAGTCTACCCTGGACCATAAGGAAACATGCTGCCCTCAAAGGAAGGACCCAGTCCTGGCAGGGTTCACCACCCGCTGACTAAAGAGCCCTTGGGCTTTGAATAAACACCAGAGGTAGCCAGGCAACAGTTACCACTGTCTTTAGGTGAGGCTGGACTGGCTTTAGGTGTGACCTGGCATTGGTGGCCATGAGGGAGTGCCCATGACTCTCCTTCCCCAATTCCAGCAGCCTGGCACAGAGAATCTGGAAAGAGAGTGAGAGACTTTGCCTGGTAATTCAGAGAATTCTCTTGTATCTTAACTAGACTCACCAATGTGGTAATATCAGGAGACCACAAGAGTCATAGCTGGGCTTAGGGCACTCTCAGTGGGCACTACAGCTGCAGTGACCAGAGACTTAGAACACAACACTCAATTCCCTTCGAGTATCTGGAAAGCCTTCTCAACAAGGATGGGTTCAAACAAGCCCAGACGGCAAAGATTAAAATAAATACCTAACTCTTCAATGCCCAGACATCAGTGAACATCCAGAAGCATCAAGAACATCCAGAAAGACATGACCTCACCAGATGAACTAAACACAGTACCAGTGACTAATGCTGGAGTGATGGAGATAGGTGACCTTTCAGACAAAGAATTCAAAATAGCTATCCTGAAGAAACTCAGTGAACTTCAAGACAACACAGAGAAGTAATTCAGAGGACTATCAGAGAAATTTAACAAAGACATTGAAATAATACAAAAAAAAAAAAAAAAGCAGAAATTCTAGAACTTAAAAATTCATTCAATTCTGTGATGCTAACACACTCTACCAAGGGCAACATAGTGAGACTCTGTCTCAAAAAAAAAGACAAAAAAAATCCATTCAATTCACACACTGAGAAATGCATAACACTCTCTGAACAGCAAAATTGACCTAGCAGAAGAAAGAGTTAATGAGCTTGAAGACAGGCTATTTGTAAATACACATAATAAAAGACAATGAAGAATGAAAATAAGAATGAAGCACACCAGCAAGATCTAGAAAATAGCCTCAAAAGAGCAAATCTGAGAGTTACTGGCCTTAAAGAGAAGGTAGAGAGAGAGACTGGGGTAGGAAATTTAAGGAAAAAGAGATGAGAAAAGACGGAGATACACAGAAAAGTGGAAACCAGAGACCAAAAGATCAGAGAGAAGGAAAATGAGAAAGAAGCTGCCTCATGCCCTAAAGATTCTAATTCCTCATGCTATGGTAGCACTTTCTTCTTATTATTTTTAAATGCTAATTGCTTATATATCTAGGTTTAAATTTCCTTTCACTTGATCTTAGCCAAAAGCCCGAGAAGTGATTAAATTTCCTTTCAATGTGACTTTTCTTTTTACAGTGCCCTCTTGCCTGCCAAGCAAGTACTTGCTTTCAACCAGTAATTCAGAAAACTAGGTCTTATGGCTTATGCTTACTGAAAAAAATTGCCATAATAGCAAGTGGGAAATAAGTCAGTCCCACAGTTTCATAAGAATTTACATGGTATTTTAACTGTGTAACTACAAAGAAAGAATATATGAAAAAAATAAGTTACGTGTAAAACGTGCCAAAGGGTTAGTGGTAGGGTTTGCTGAAACTGTTGAACCATTCTATTTTTTGAGTAAAGTGTCCTTTTAAAGAAATGGTCTTCATAGAAAAGGCTTTACACGTATTACAATTGCTATCACAAGGATTATATAATTTTCTAGCAATAAGCTTTTCTTATATAGTGTAATAAATTTATTTATTTATATAGTGTAATAAATACATTCAAAGCATCCCAATCATAAGTACTGATCTACTAGTGGTTGCGAAAGCAGTAAAACTCAGATAATCTCATAAAAATTTAACAGGCAAATTTATTTATTTTATATACTTTCTAGATAGATTTCTAAATGATAGTTCATAAAATACATGTAGTTAAAGCAAAATCTGGAATTCCAAAAATCGTTTACTCTATAATCAACGTCTGTGAAAATTTACTAGTGACTGCTGCAAACTTGGGTTACAAACGTTTGGACTTTGGCCACACGATATTCCCCTTTCTCACCAGTATCCTAATTTTCCTGTGGAAAATTATGTTTTTTTTGTTTTGGAAATACTCTTGGTAAAATGGTAAATTCAAGCACTTTCCTGTCCCGTTGGATGAGAAAAGGACCTTTGGCGGTTCTTTCCACCAGAAATTTCACTCACAGCCAGGTGGAGCTAGAGGGCTGGCACCTAATGTCAATTTAAGGCTCACTCCTGGGAATTTAAATCTCGAATAATGTGAAAAAGAAACTGACATTGATAGGATTTACTTATTCCTGTACTGGCACTTTGCTTATTGAGCCTATGCCTAAATATTCAAAGATTTACATAAATCCTGCAAGTTTCTGTATAATTCCTTCTTCCTTAAATTCAGCAAATTTGGTTTCCATTGCTTTCAATACAGAATCCGTAACTGCCTTCTATCTACTGCTTTTAAATTCAGCAGATTTGGTTTCCATTGCTTTCAATACAGAATCCGTAACTACCTTCTATCTACTGCTTTATAGGTTGACAGTATTAAACTGGAAGTTTAAAAACACAAACAAAAGAACCGAAACACTTTACAAGCAATGAAGGAATTTAGGCAGGAACTGCCAACGCATAAAAGGGATGGGCAAAAAAAAGAAAAGATGGGCAAAAAAGAAAAGGCATGAGCAAAGTTGCTGCAAAGTTTTTTCATATTTTTCAAAAATCTTTATAACTATGGTAATTGGTAATCATTCTCAATGGAAAAGATAAAGTATCAAAGTTTCACAGAAAAAAATTCGACTTTGTCGGTAATGAAAGAGGTATACATTAAAATGAGATATAAACTTTCTTCGATAGAATTGAAAGTGATTTATAACATCAGTACTATTGAGAAGGTTGGAAGATGATCATTTTTATAAGGTCCTTGTGGATATAGAACTGGCTATGAGTTTCAGGAAAGCAAACTGCCAATGTGTAACAAGAACCATCAAAATATTCATGCTGTACTAGTCAGGGAAACAGAACCACTATAAAGGTTACAGAATAAGAGATCTGTTACATGGATAGAACTTACACAATTGTGGGAAAAGTTAGGGAAGTGAGAGTCCAGATAAGGGGAAGTCTGAGTATTAGAGATAGAGTCATTACTAAGTTTCACATGTACCGTTGTAAGATGCACCACAGGTGTAATCCCACCAATCACTCTCCCTCCACCCATTTCCCCCTCCCTCCCCTCCTTCTCCCCCTTCCCCATATTCTTAGGTTATAACTTGTTTATAACTTTCATATGAAAGCCATAAATTAGTTTCATAGTAGGGCTAAGTACATTGGATACTTTTTCTTCCTTTCTTGAGATACTTTACTAAGAAGAATATGTTCCAGCTCCATCCATGTAAATATGAAAGAGGTAAAGTCTCCATCTTTCTTTAAGGATGCATAATATTCCATGGTGTACATATACCACAGTTTATTAATCCATTCATGGAAAGATGGGCACTTGGGCTTTTTCCATTACTTAGCAATTGTGAATTGGGCTGCAATAAACATTCTGGTGCAAATATCTTTGTTGTAATGTGATTTTTGGTCTTCTGGGTATATACCTAGTAGAGGAATTATAGGATTGAATGGTAGGTCTATTTTTAGATCTCTAAGTGTTCTCCAAACATCTTTCCAGAAGGAATATATTAATTTGCATCCCCACAAGTAGTGCAGAAGTGTTCCCTTTTCTCCACATCCACGACAACATCTCTGGTCTTAGGATTTTGTGATATGGGCTAATCTTACTGGAGTTAGATGGTATTTCAAGGTTGTTTTGACTTGCATTTCTCTGATGATTAAAGGTGATGAGCATTTTTTCACATGTCTGTAGGCCATGCGCCTGTATTCTTCAGAGAAGTTTCTTTTCAAGTCCCTTGTCCAACCTGTGATGGGATCACTTGTTCTTCTCTTGCTTATACCTTTGAGTTCTCTGTGGATTCTTTTTTTTTTTTTTTTAATTTGGTAAGACTTTACTAGCAAAAATGTTAATTTTCCTCAAACTGATATATAGACATTTAATACACTTAATTAAAATTCCAGTAAGAGTTTTGGTAGATAATAGGCAAGATAATTCTGTCTACACCTTTTCTGGAGAGAA
>CAUYPK010045839.1:0-27723 GCA_963574355.1 Loris lydekkerianus
GGTTTGCAGTGCTATAAATTTCCCTCTTAGGACTGCCTTTGCAGTATCCCAGAGGTTCTGATAATTCATGTCTTCGTTGTCGTTTTGTTCCAAAAATTTGGCAATGTCCTTCTTAATCTCATCTGTGTCCAAGCTATCATTCAGCATAAAGTTATTTAACTTCTATGTTTTTGTATGAGTATGCAGATTCCTGTTGTTACTGAGTTCAACTTTTATTCCATGGTGGTCCAAGAAGATGCGAGGAATAATTTCCATTTCTTTAAATTTACTGAGGTTAGACTTGTGTCCTAAGATGTGATTGATTTTGGAGTATGTTCTGTGGGCTGATGAGAATTATGTGTATTCAGTTTTGTTGGGATGAAATGTTCTGTAGATGTCTACTAAATCCAAATGTTGGATGGTTAGGTTTAAATCTAAAATTTCCTTGTTCAGCTTCTTCTTGGAGGATCTATTCAACACTGCCAAAAGCGTGTTGAAATCTCCAACTATTATGGAGCTGGAGGAAATCAAGTTGCTCATGTCTATTAGAGTTTCAATTATAAATTTAGGCGCATTCTGGTTGGGTGCATAAAAATGAATGATTGAAATCTCATCATATTGAGTATTACCCTTAACAAATATGAACTGACCATTCTTATCCTTCCTTACTTTTGTTGGTTTAAAGCCTACTGTGTCTGGAAATAGAATTGCAACACCTGCTTTTTTTCTGATTACCATTTGCCGTAAATATGGATGACCATTATTTCAACCTGAGTCTATATTTATCATTTAAGGTAAGATGTGACTCTTTTATGCAGCAAATATCTGACCTTTGTATCCAGTCAGCTAACCTGTGCCTCTTTACAGGACAGTTTAAGCCATTCACATTAATGGAGAATATTGATAAGTCTGGTAAAATTTTGTGTGTCGAATTTTTTGAAAGTCCAGTGGACATTTTTAAATCTTTCGCCACTGTGGAAGTTGGAGTTGGATCAAAAGTTTCTGAGTGAGTTTACTTTTGTGGTAGAGAATTGAGCTGGTCATCATGGAGGATAGGTCTGAGAATATCCTGAAGTGCTGGTTTGGTTATGGCAAATTTCTTCAACATATGAAAGTCATTAAAGTATTTAATTTCTCCATGATAAATGAAACTCAGTTTAGCTGAATATAGGATCCAGGGTTGAAAGTTATTTTGCTTTAGAAGATTAAAAGTTGATGACCACCCTCTTCTGGCTTGAAAAGTTTCAGCATACAGATCTGCAGTCATTCTAATATTCTGCTTCTTGTAGGTAATGGATTTCTTATGTCTGGCTACTTTCAGAATTTTCTCCTTTCATATTAACTTTAATGAAGTTAATTATGATATGCCTGGGAGATATTTTCAGATTGAGTCATGCTGGGGTTCTGAAACTCTCTGCTATCTGAATTTCAGAATCTCTTGGCATGTCTGGAAAATTCTCTTTCACAATTTCATGGAGAAGGGCCTCTGTGCCTTGCGAGGCCACTTCATCACTTTCAGGGATTCCAATGAGGTGGATATTAGCCTTCTTCAAATTATCCCAGAGCTGTCTGAGAGAATGAGCCATTTTTGCTCTCCATTTCTTTTCCTCTTTGAGAGTTTGGGAGCGTTCAAATTTTTGTCTTCAATGTCAGAAATCCTTTCTTCTGCTTTCTCCACTCTTACTGAGGGATTTTACTGTATTTTTCAGATCCTTGAGGGCTGCAAATTCTTGCTTAAATGCGTCAAAATCTGGTGGTTTTGTCTTTAAATTCGTTAAATTCTTAAGACAACTTTTGAATTTCTCCTCGAATTTCTTATTCAAATTTTCCTCCATTCTGTTAATCTTGTTTGCAATCCAAATTCTGAATTTGATTTCTGACATCTCGGCCAGCTGTTTATGAATGGGTTCTTAAGTTACATCTGCCATATCTTTCCTTGGGGCTATTGATCTATTCTAGTTATTCATGTTACCAGAGTTTTTCCACTGATTCCGCCCCATGATTATTTTACACTGTTTGATTTTTCCCCTGGAGCTTTGTCGAGGACCCGTACAGTGCTATGGGTTGAGAAACTCGGGACCTGTTTAGTGTGGTGGGGCTAAGTGGTTCTGTCTTGAACATCTGTCTCTCTCTGTCCGACCCTAGTGAAATAGTTACTCTGGGTTGAAGTCCCAGCTGTGGAGAAATACCAACAATTAAGTCACCCCACCCTCCACAGGCAATAATTAGAAAAGGGAAATCAAACCTTCCTACAACTACACACCCAGGGCACCACTTGAATAGTTCTTGGGCAATTGGCTCAGTTCAAAAGGTCCAAATCAATTGTCTCAGTCAGCACCTGTCTCAAGTGGGCAAGTTTAAAAGGTCTCTGGCAACTGGATCATAGGGGTCTGGTGACAACTCAGATATGACTTGCTACAGTGCTCTGTGAAGTCAGGAAGACCCACTCAGCAAATAGATTAGTCTTGGAAGGTTGATGCCTCCTTCCCCACCTTGCATCTCTGTCATACCTAGTCACTGATAGCCCTGCAGGGCTCTGACCCAGTTGCCTCTAGTGAACAGATACTCCAGGGGTTTGTACCTGCCTGAATCATGAGGAAATCTATATCTTCTCAGCCAGGCTGCTGTGCTCTGCCTCTATTCATCAGGGGGAGGTGAGGCCTGACAACCTTGGCCACTTGATAGAGGCTGGGGTGTATTCACTTAGTTCCAGCCTTGTCCCAATTGATGTTACTGACAGAACAGAACAGAACAAATTTGCAGGAATTTGTTTCTGTCCCTGCTAAATTCCCCTGCAGAAGAGAAGCTCTTTTGAGTTCCCAGAGCCTGTCTTGGCACATGCAGGTTTGTATTCAGTTGGCTGTCAGTTCTAGCCTCCTGCCTTCCTTCGTCTATAGGCTGACAATCCCCTGAGAGCCACATGCATCTTAGGCTCGGTAAAGCGGTCCTTTGGGTCAGCCCTGCCCTGGGAATTTCCTGGCTCTGTGAGTGCGTTTTTTAGGCCTCATGCTCCACCCAGGCTGGTACCACAGACAAACCCTTTACTCATGGGGCCTGTGTTTCTGTCCCAGATCTGTACCACGGTGATTGCCACCTGAGAAGATGCCTCGCCTCTTCTGGTTGCCCAGGGAGATAGGGGGTATGGCTTCGGAATATCCGGGAGTGAGCCCTATTGTTGCCAAAAATGGCTGCTGCTCTGCGCCCAGGGCACCGCTGCTCCTGTGTGGTTCCCTCTCAGCCAACTGTCCTCTCCTCACTCCTGTGCCACAGAATCAGCACTGACCAGCTGCAGTCTAGGCCCTGTCCACACCCCTTGAAAAATCACCCAAGAATCTGGACTCCTGGGGGACAGGCCTCCAGATCTCAGAATGAGAGTGGAGGGGAGTGCTGGGAGCTCAGAATCACAGGTAGAGAATATATAAAGTTTTATATAGTTTTATGCCTGGCAGGAGAATGCCGTAGCCCCTTACTAGGAGAGGTAGGTCCAGTTCTTAGAGGGTCTCTCCTGTGGAGTGAAATGGGAGGACCTTTGAACTCTGCCCATTTGTTTGTGGGGCACTCCAAGCTGTTCCCATGGGGGAGGGGACTCCCATCCGCTTGGTGATGGATTTTGTACCTTTTGTTTCTATCCTTGGGGTCGCAGTTCTCCTCAGCAGGGTTGATGTGCGTTCTTCAACCTTCTCTCTTGGTGCAACTCTAATCCACCAGGTTAATTGCTAAATTTCTACTCTTTAACTCTCCTTCTGGACAGGAGCCTCTGTGGAAAGCTGGCTTCAGTCAGCCATCTTGTCTCCGTCTCCCCTATATCAAGTTCTTGTTGCAATCAAATAATCTAATGTTTATATATCATAAATAACATACAATTTATCCTTATTATTCATTCACTAATTATTTCCTAAATAATGATTAGACATCTTTAACAATATTATCTTTTATGCCTTGTTATTAGACAAACCTCACCAAGAAGGCTTTGCTCTGAATCCAGCTTCTTCACATGTCATTCACCTAGTGTGCTGTGTGCTTTCTTGAATCTCTTTACTATTCTTCTTATCCTGGTATTCCTCTCATTCTGCAAGACCTAAATAACTTATCCCTCCCTGACTTACCTACCTGCACACAATATTGGTCATTTTGTTTTCCTCTGTTATCTATAAAATGTGTATATGCCTCCCCTGGCATGTTTCATGAATATTGATGTGAATTTGATGGTAGTAAGGCAAGGGTCCAAAAAAGAAAAATTGCATTCTACTAATCAATGCTTCTCCCAATGGGATTCTGAGGGAAATATTCTCAAGGAACTGTAGCCAAATGGGAAATAAGTTACTGCTATTATCTCAAAGAGTGCCCACACACCCAGTGCAGAGGTCCCTTAAAAGTTGAATTAGACAAATGGGTTTGGCTCAAGGTCAATATAAGTCCTCCTATTTCTTTCTTTCCACTGAAGTCTAAATGTGGCCTATTACTCCCATGCTAGAGACTACAAAATAAATATCAAAGCAAGGAGAAAAAGAATTGTTCAGGCATGAAAAAAGTTTTCACCTTGCTTTGCCTATTCTACAAATTATTACAGACTAGAGAGAGAGGGACATGAACTAGCTCCTTCCTAAGTTCTAGCTCCATCCAGGTCTGGTTAACTTGGGCAACAAGTGCCAGAAAACGTAATAAGTGCCTTGAACTTTGATCAATAAGGTTTTCTTCCTTTGGACATTTCTAATGAAGGGAGAGGAGACTAATACTTCTCTTCCCAATGTTATGAGTATGATTAACGTTTAGATATTTGTTGGCTACCTATGCAGCTATATTAGTGTTCAACAATATTTATTGCCCTACCCAAGACATTCCTGTCTATGCCCATGTGACTTTCTTTGGCCAATGCAGTGTGACTTCTAACCAGATGACAACACTTCTGGTTAGAAGCTTTGAGAGGCAGAACTTGCTTCACCAAACTATGACCTCACTGAAAAGGTAACCAGCAACATTCCAAAGAGTGGCTTTTCCATCTTCCTAGGACCTAGAGAAAAGATTTTGCTGACACAAAGTAGACCTTCAGTAGACCCCCGTAGACACAGTAAACCCCAGCCAACCTTCAATAAGCAAGTGGTGAATGTTAGACAACACAGCTTGTGGCTTTTGAAGTGACTGGAATGTTCCAGATGTTTGTGGCAGCACCAGTATGGATTCACACTGGAATCCTAATGATTCCAGAAGTTCTTCTAGGAACAAATCTACCATGGTATCATCAGAGCCTGTACAAAGCTGAGCACACATGCACGATTAGTGTATTTGCCAGATAAACAAATAAATGCTTTAAATCAAAACTAGCATTTTCTTTACTGGGAGGTAATAGATCATAAAAGATATTAGACTTTGGAGCCACAGACAGTCACTTCTAAGTCCTATTTTGCCATTTAAAAGTAGTTCAACTTTCTATAACTCAGTTTCCTCATTTAAAAAAATATTTTGTTCAGGGTGGTGCCTGTGGCTCAAGGAGTAGGGTGTCAGCCCCATATACCAGAGGGGCAAGTTCAAACCCAACCCTGGCCAAAAAAAAAAAAAGAAATATTTTGTTCAAAATGCCTTCCTTTATAAGGTTCTTATGTTCAATGAGATAATGTACATAAAGAAACTGGTATGTTATCAGGACATCACGTATTTTCCTCAGTGATGCTTACTACATTACATTTATTGTCCATGTTTTATTGTATGAAAGAAAAATGCACAGAAGAATAGCAGTGGAGTCAAATAAAAAGAGTAATAATCACAGGTATTTCCTCAGTTCAATCAATAGTGCTGAATAATTAACCAGTTGTGCAGGACTAAGGAAGAAGAGGGAGAAGTGAGAAGGCAATTACCAGATTTGCTAAGGAGGTGGTGTAGGTGGTGTGGGTGGCATGGTGTTGACCTCAACAGAATAGACAGAGCAAACTGTATGTGACTTGGCTTGGATACTGGATGGGGGAAGATGATTATAACTTCAATTTTAGGGATCTTGGATTCCAGAGGGCTGTAGGTCATCCCTGTAGAGTTGCTGAGTTGATAATTGAATACATAAGTCTGAAATTGTGGAAAGACTTATGTCTAGAAATATAAATGTGTGTTGATCAAATGAATGATTGAACGGTTGACTGGGGGCCAAGAGATGAGTTAACACTAAATGAATTATTTGCTGAGCATATTTCACATCCCATGTGCACATTTTTTCATAACCAGCAATTGTTTATGGATAAAGAGATTAGCCTATTTTGAACTTTGATTTGTGTGTCCTTTTCTGAGGGGAAAAAAAATTTAAACTATTTTGAAACTTCCAAAGTTGAATTAAAAAAGTG
Source organism: Loris lydekkerianus (assembly GCA_963574355.1). Taxonomy (NCBI): domain Eukaryota; kingdom Metazoa; phylum Chordata; class Mammalia; order Primates; family Lorisidae; genus Loris; species Loris lydekkerianus. The sequence goes on from CAUYPK010045839.1 coordinate 6,306, forward strand.
ATCATGTCTATTTAGCCAAATACAAAGACAGACTCTGAAATAAAGCATTTGGGAAGTGTAAAAGAATGAGATTTCTTAAGCCATGTTTCCAGAATGCTAATTTTTAGTACCAATGTTTGCATTTCATACATGTTAGAAGTATCTTAATTAGCACTAATTATTAACCACAGATGGAGATGATAGAAAATGATGTAGTTTCTCAAAGTGAATCATTTAACAAATTGTTGAAGCATCAACTCAGTGAAGGTATTGCCCTGGTCATATTCCAGGAAGACAAATTAAAATCCAGTATGATTCTCATCTTGAGGGAGGTCATAGCTTCAGGTGGATTGATGACATAGAGCATGATTAGGACGGTGACACAGGTCCAGCTTGGGTGGAACAGGCAGCGATGACTTCCAAGGAGGCCAGTCATTTTTCATGAAGATTGTGACTTTTAAACTACATCTTAAAAGTTAAACACTATCTGCGTATGCAAAGAAAGTGGCTTGAGGAGAAATCACAGGGGCAAAGATACAGAAGTGAGAAAGGATGCAAAAGAGTGGAAACTTCCGATTACAACTGAGTGTTTATAAAGCAGCCAAGTAATGGGAGAGAAAATGTAGATTAGGGCCATGTCCTGAGGGATTTTTGAATATCGAGCTAAGGAATGTGGTCTTTATTCTGTAATAGACAATAAGACTCCACTGAAAGAACTTGAGCAGAAGAGAGATTGACTCTTACAGGGAGTTTCAAAAGAATGATATTTAGGGCTTTCCTGGGGATAGATTTTCTCATCATAAAGTCAGGGAAATAATATTTACTGCACGAGGATGGTTTTAAATGAAATAACCTATATAATGCCTCAGTTGGTAATAGATTTCCTTCCATCCGCTTTCCTGAAAGTGACCTGATAATAACCACCTGCTCCTCATTAAGACCCCATGGCAGCAACTGCAACAACACGGAGATATTAACAAGCGCAGGTGCTGTAAAGGCAGCTGGAGCCCCACAAGCAGGAATTTAGCAGATAAAGCAAAGGCAAGCAATAAAAAGAGAAAGGGGGGAAGAAATGTTTGCCAAAGGCTGTTGAAAAGAAATAAATTGGAAACCTGTTATGCATGTATCTGGGACACTGCTGTTAACTCAGGAAGGGAGGGGTGGCTTACAAAGAGAGCTTCAGTGGGTCCTAGAGCACCCAGGAAACTGGACCCTTGGGTTGCACGTGTGTGTATGTATGTGTTTGTGTGTGTGTGTGTGTGTGTGTACAGTCCCTCATGTCCCAGCTGCACAAGGGAGCTGGGGCTCATCACCACAATTGTTCCATTTAGGAAAATTGCTCTCATCAAGTTGCAATTGTGAAAACATAGCATTGTCTAACGGCAAATTGACACTCGCAAAATTCCTACAAAAAAAAAGGTCTGCAGAGATGAGAGCAGGAACCCTCAGGGCACCACTAAGGACTGCATATACAGAGTGAAAGCAACCTCAGACTCTGATCTTGTGTTGGTGTGGCCACTAAAGCATCCTATTCCACCGCTAAGAAATAGGGCAGAGGGGAAATGCTTGATACTTGCTCTCCAAGGAGGTCAGGGTCTAGATAAGGACAGACAACATGCCACCTGGGAACTGTGAAGCCTTCAAGGCCCTGAAGAATTGTTCAGACAGAGACTGAGGTACCGAGATGCTCAGAGGGCTGTGTACATGGATAATTGAGCTGCTCCAATCAGGGTGTTTCCTGAGAGAGAGGGCACACAAGCTGAAACTTAGAAGACCAGTAATAGGGAAACAAGAGAGAAGTAAGCCAGGATTGATAACCCAAGTAAACAAAATAAGGGTGGGTAACTAGTAATGGCAAAGTTAACTCAAAGACGCAATCACTCCCGGCTCCTCTCCTTAGTGCTTCATATGTATACAGGTTTCATGGGTAACTGACGCTCAAAACATCTAAGAAAAGGTTTCAAAAGGCACAGATAACTTCCTTTCTCCTGACAGGACAATTACTAACACCCACCCTTCTGAAGGACCCTGCAACGCAAGCCTTCTGTCTGGCTTTGAGAAGAATCTGGAGCTTAGGTTGTTTTCTAAGCAGCCAAAAATCATTGCAGCCCCACACCAGAGATTCTAGGAAAAGAACTGTTTGTTCTGCTACTGCAGAGACAGAATGAATACTGCATAGGGTAAGGGGGTTAATGAATGAATGAATGGATGGATGGATGATGAATAAACAAGGTAAATAGACCCTCCAAAAGAACATAAGCTGGGGCCTCATGCAAACCCTAGCAAGAGGGTTTGGCAACTGTTTACACATGTAATTATCTGGATACTGAATTAAATGATGTAAGAATTAAAAACTAAAAAATTAAATAAAGGAACTAATGAATATTCTACTTTTAAAAGTGCCAAAGTTTTAATCCCTGAGAAAAAACTCTTACAGAAAGCATGCAGTTGACAACCTTCATGATATACACACTGTGGCACTTTCATCCTTAGCAGAGTTAACAGTCCCAGTTCCCTGAGAGTCCTGCAGGGCATCTGACTGCATCATATCCTCACCTTACCTGTTTGCACACCTGCACCTTGCACGATGTCACAGCTGGGTGTGACCACAGAACTCAGTGAACTACCTGGTTAGGGACATAAAAATAAGCCCATTTTATACGTTAGAAAAATGATGTTGCTCTAAATTGAGCATGACTTATTACAATGCAGGATTCTGCCATTTGGACCGTGTGGCTGTCATGGGTTTAATCAGAAGAAGTATTATTATCTCTCCCCTATCTCTTGGCTTAATTCACTTGTGATCTCCTTACTGGACACGAGTAATATACTTTGTCTTACCTTACTCATAAGCCTCCAAGTCCCCTACAGCAATACCTGGAATCAAGCATCACAGCCTCCAGCCCCTCTTATTCTGTGTGCATGCCTGGACAACTCCAGCAGTGTGTTTTCTTTCCTGGTTGGCAACAGGGATTTGGGGGTTGTAAGCCTCTATGGAATTTTCTGTATAAACCCTCATGTTCTAAGAATACACATGTGGCTGCCAAATGAAACCATCTGTAGACAGAGGCTCCTACCAGAGCTTCAACCATGAGACCCAGGGTGAACAGAGCAAATTTTCTCATCACCCAGATGTCGCTGACTGCTGTTCCTTCTCCACAAAGACACTGCCCGAATACCCAGGGACTGGCCTTCAACTCAAGAAACAGCCCACCAGTGTGACTCAGACAAGATCAAGTTTTGTGTGGCATTTCATTTCATTAAGCTGCACAAACCACTACCTTGCTTTGGCTACCTGGAGATAGACAATGATCCTCCTCCATAACTAAAATGCTAAGGAAGCCCACTGTGTTTGTATCCATAAGTTCCTAGTTTGCGTGAGAATTTTGTTCTACTCATAAATCTCCAAGCCTCAGTCTTTGTCTTCTGAATAAGGGCAGACTCTTTACCTGCAGACATTTGTATTCTGTCTGAGGAGTAAGCACAGCTCTATTCTAGGGAGCAGCACAAAAATGAGCTCATCCCAGCAGACAAAGACGGGGACGCATTAGATATTCATCTCATCCTTGGATGCAGGCAGAGCAGGAAGCCAGCAAAGTGCCAACTACTATTGAAGTCAATGAGACATGGTGGCCGTGGCCAGGAAAGGACTCTAGTAAGGCAGAGGGTGGCAGGAGGGCTGGGGAGTGGGCTGGCCATCTGGTGTACAGAGACATAATTTCCCCCACCTTCTTGTTGTCACTCAAGGCGCTTTATATAGCTCCAATGTCATGCTGCATCAGCCGCACCTGTGCCCTGTGTGATGACTTCCAGACTCAGATAAATACCATCAACAGACTTGAGGATGATGGGCACAATGGAACACCCTAGTGATCTATCTGTTTGTTTCCATCCTGGGCTCTAGGTCTATTAAATAAACACTGGTATTGCGAAGAAAAAGCAGAAGAAATGACTGTTGGGTAGACTTTTTATTTCTTGTTTGGTTTGGGAGATGGTGATGATTATTTGCACTTTGGTTTTGGTTTTGTGTTTTTTTGGTGGGTTTTTTTGTGGGACTGATTTTTTGTTTCAGACGAATAGATCTGGACACAAGCAGGACTTTATTTGCTAGCTCCAATTCCTCCATGAATACACTCCACAACTGGCAAGAGGTCAGTCATGAGCTGATTTCTCTGCTCTTTTGCAAAGTTTTGCTCTATGGCCAGATTCCCATGAGACGTAGAGGAACCATGTGTGTCCTCAGAGGTTTCACATCCCCCACCAATGTTCCCAAAGCCAGTCTTCCCACATCAAGCTGGTAGATGGAGTCTGAAACAAATTACACATTTTCCCTCATTTTGCACAAAGCTAGCTAGGATTTGAGAGCAATGCTGTGCCTAGCTGCCGTGTAAACCATCGCATTTTGGATTATGTGTATAATTTGAGGGGAAAATTATTTAAAAGTAAAATATTTATAAAGGGAATTATTAAGAAATTCTAGGTTATAAAGATCCACCATCCTCCAAACTTTGCTATTTATTTTATTTTCCAATTTTTTAAATCTCAGAAAAAAATTATTCACATTTGAGTGTCCCTTTTCATACTTGTCTATTCACCCACAAGAGTCCTTCAGTTAATGTTGCCATTCCTTTACCTATAAAATTCAGATGGTTTACCTGAGAATTTCATGGTCAGAGTGTTTTAAAACTACTTTTAGAATCACCTTTTCCCCTTGTACACTGCAGAGAACACTGTACCTTAGAGAATCATTATATCAATGCTGAGAAAATACATAAGACCATGGAACACCACAAGTTAACTGTTTCTGCATCCTCATTAGGCCTTGAACTGACTGATGCTGGGAACAATGTGAAAGGAGCCTGCATGTCCTCGTAGCAAATGGTGTATTCTAAGAGATAAACTGGGAACTCTGGCCTCGGCTCATCAATTCTCCTGTGATCAGCATAGAATTAAAGAATAAGAAGTAGGAACACAAAAGGTATTTCTGTGCATCATGAGAAAATTGGAGAAACTACCTCCAGTTTTCTCGTTTTGTGTGATCTGTGCCAGGACTAGAATTCAAAACTATAATTTGTCTATAATGAGACAAATAGAGAAATGAAAATTAAACACATAGAAACTCATTTAGCAATCTGATATTGTTAAAATATCTAAGGAAGTATCTCTAGACTTACATTTTTGACTAGTCTGGGGTTTGTCAAACGTAGGTGGCAAATTGTATTGGCCCAACTGTCTTCTAATAATGTGTAACAGGATGAATACATCTATGATAAACTGGAAATTAAAAAAATGTTAGGGAGATGATGTATAGAGAGATAGAAAAGGTCCCATGCCATGGATGGCTTGAAAAGCACAAGTTTATCCTTTTCGCCAAACTTGTAAATAAATTACCTGTTCATTGTCCTGTCTATAAGGGTGAACATAAACCCCATGAGGGCAGGAACTATACATACCTTCTTCAACACTCTTTCACCAAGACCTAGTTTTTTGAATGAATAAAGGAGTGAATTAAAAGTGTGTAGAGTTCTACCTCCCTCTCAGGTTTGGTAGCCACTGAGTGATAAGAGAAAAAGATTGCAACATCAGGAACATGACAGGGACCTCCCCATAAGCTCTCAAACTCCCTTTCCAATGTTTCCCAGCTTTCAATGGCAAAGCAAAGAGGTAGAAAACTCAGAAATGCCATCACCAACTGTATGCCTCTAGAGAAATATGATTCTGCCTATAGAATTCTTCTTAACACCACTTTTTCAGAATCACAGCTATTCCAAAAGCAGAGTACAACTGATACTTCCTGTAATACTTATTGTTTGGAAGTTATCAGCATCCTGTAAGTATGTCACAGTTCTTCATAAACTTCAGAGATTAAACTTAAAGTTTCAGGGCTTCTGACATTACCAAAATGCCACAAAAGTAATGACTTTGTTCCCTTAGAGGACTCAAGAGAGCCAAACAACACTTACCACATCAAAATATTTTTATTTGAAATATGTTTTGTTGGCAGGTAGCAGAAAGAGAAAGCATTAGGCTGGAATCTATAGTGGCTCCCACTGGGGGGTGATACAGTCCCGCAGGAGAGACAAAATATGTGGCTGCAACACTAAACTATTGCTGCACAGCAACCCCCTCCAAATTAAAATACACAAAACAATCTTTATTAGGCTCACAGTTTTTGTGGGTCAAGAATTCAGACACAGTACAATGGGGATAGCTTTTCTCTGTTCTATGCTACCTGGGATCTCAATTAGGGAGATTGAAATAGCTGGAAATTACTCAAATAACTTAAAACTGGAATCATCTAGAGACTCCTTCACTTACCTCTTTGGCAGCTCAGCCAAAATAACTCAAGACTGAGCTTAGCTGGAACCTGAGCCATTGTATTTATGATCTCATACTACAGACTGGGCTTCCTCACAACATGGCGGCCTTGAGGTAGCTTCTTTTTTTTTTAATTATGTGTTAGTATGAGGGTACATATGATTAGATTACATTATTTGCATTTGTAAGGTAAATTGTAAAGTCTGAGTCATCATTGAGTCCTTCACCCAGGAAGTCTGCCATATACCCCTGCAATATACCCAACAGATAGAAACTAATTGATCTCTCTCCCTCCCTTGACCTTTCTTGAATTTAACTGCATTTTTCTCTCAAGCATGTCTGTAGTTGTTGGTCTACTATTCTCAGATTTATATTGAGTTCATGGAATGCTTGCTTTTCCATTCTTGAAATACTTTGCTTAGAAGAATGTTCTACCAATCCATCCATGTAAATATAGAAGATACAAAGTCTCCTTATGCTACATCTCAGGCCTCCAAGGTTAAAGCTTCCCACAAACTGGAAATAAGTTATGTGACCTTTGACCAAACCTCAGAAATAACAGTGTCACTTTCACTATACTTTATTGGCCAAAGCAAGTACAAGCATATCCACATTTAATAACATAGGACCCATCTGTCGATGGGAAGAATGTCAAAGATTGAACATTCATATTATAAAATATCTTAGCTGTAAAAAAGTTCTAAGACTTTGAGGAACAGCAGCCATGGATGCTAAAGATTCCACAAAGCATGTGATATTCTCACACCTCAAAGTACTGTTCTTCACAAGACACCAGGAATACCCTTGTTTATAAAAACACCGAACCTCAGCATTGGAGAGCTGGAAAGAATGATAAGAGGCCATTTCTTCCAACAATATGATCCTTCTAGTTATCCATTTTACAAAGAGGTAAAAAGGTATGTCTGAGGTTACTGTGCTGAAACTAAACTTCAGGCCTCTTTCTTCCATGTTTGCAAGTTCTAAGCTCCTTTTCTGAGACAAGAGACTTTCTTTAAGTAAATCCATTTTAAAACTCCCAATGCATAATATCATTAATGAGTATTAATTAAAACTCACGAAAGTGTGATGAGTAACAGAATATTTACATGATTTCAAAGTATCTGCCTATACATTACTCATTAATAAAATCATGAAAAACAGTAACTTTTCAATGGAAAAATCTGGTGAGTAACACCTTAACCCAGTGAGCACAGTGACAAATGGACATCACTGGCCTCCTGACAAGAGGCACCAAGAAGGTGCAAACTCACATCTACGATATTCCTACCCCAAATGCACAACATCAATACAGTCATGACTGAGGACCACCCTACAAATAATTGAACTATGCTTTTCAAAAGCACAAGTTCATGAAACACAATTTCATTCTTAAGTGATCCAGAAAGAAATACTACACATATCCAGCACCTCATCCCCCGCCTTCTTTCCCCGCCCCTTCCCCATGCTCTATATAAGCGGCTGCTTGACGCAATAAAGTTGAGTTCCTGCTTGGAAAAAAAAAAAAAGAGAAAAGGAATGAAATCAGAAAGGAAGAGCAAAGAGAGGGAAGGAGGGAGGGGAGTGGGGCTCACCTTTTGGGCGCAAGACACGATTGTAAGAGGGACTTTACCTAAAAAATGCAATCAGCATAACCTGGTTTATTGTACCTTCAATGAATCCCCAACAATAAACAATAAAGAAATGAAAAAAAAAGAAATACTACACAGACAGAAACACAAAACAAAAATGATAAAGGAGAATGATCAAGTAATGGGAGAAAAATATAAAAATCGTTAAGTAAGAAGAGTTTTGCACAAGTCCCTATACTATTTTTACAACTTTTCTGTCAGTTTTCTATAAATTTGAAATTATATAAAAATTAAAAGTTACATAAGCAGCAACGAAAAAAAAACATTGTATTTGTAAATTTCTGGATGGAATCCTCTCCACTCCTGCAATGAATTCCGTTTCTTCACTCCTCAAGTAGTTAATGATTCGGGCAAACCTATGTCCTGAGTTGTGCTTTCCCAAGGTGCTGTAGGGTGTTTAGGAAGTAAATCTTGGCTGTCTGAGGAGACATCAACCAGAAAATTTCAGGGTGCAAATTATCCCTACCAATAGATCTTTTCGGGGCTTAGTTAGATTACAGGTTAAGCTGGTATAATAGAAACCCCAAATCCAGAGGCTTAAATAAGATAAGTTTATTTTCCTTTCACTGAAAAGTCAGAAAGTTTTGGCAGTTCTGCCATCTTCAACCTGTAGCTTCCATGTCTGGGTATAAAGGAGCAGCTTCAATTGCCATTTCCTGGCCAGAGTGGGGAGGGAAAGAAAGACGGAGAGGTGCACACAGCTTCATCATAAAAACTCAGTCTAGAAGTTTCCATACATCACTTTCACTGTCACTTTATTGGCCGAAATTTAATTACATGCCACAGCTAGACAGGAGGAGGTCCAGAAATCAGCACAGCTTAATAGTTACTAGTGTGGACATGGGCCATGCTCCCAGCTAAAACTCAGGGTGAGGATAGCTTTTTATTATCAAAAAGGAAGAGAGTGAGAGAAGATAATGGTATATAATTAGAGCCCCTGTCTGAGGAGTAAAGATGACAGCTTAGCCAAACATCACAGCTATGTTCTTGACATGGGGATGGATTTTTGGAGGAGGTGAAAAACTCGTGGGAGGAACTGGGCTCCCAAATGAGACACTGACCTGTTTGGTGTCAGTTTGAGTAAACCATATAAGTAGCTATAAGATTTCCAGAAAGCCAAGGTGCTTTATTCTAGAGTCAAAGACCAGTCAAAATGTCCTCTGCACTAGAGTCAGGATTATCACAGTCAAGTTATTTTCATTATGTTGGCAAAATAAAATGTCTGTCCTCACACAAAGGTGTTCACTGACAGAGAAAGTGCACAGCAGCACCCACCTCCAATGGTGCACCCAGTCGCTCTCCCCCTGGGTCTATGCCTGAGCATAGACCAGCACCAGCATGATCTTTTAGCCCTTCTCTTCATTGATTGGGATTATTACAGTCAACCCTCACTTACTTTCCAGGCTACTAAATAGCTTCCGCAAAGTAACAGGTAAATTATTCAAAGGTTACTTTTTAAGGCACTATGTCATGACTCCAATTTACAAGGGGCAACATTACTTTAAGTACATCTGAAAAAATAACTCATCCTAGCATAGACAAGTTAACATATCTATACTCTAGTTGATTAAAGCTTTATTTCATTTTTGAGGGTTTTCCTTCAAAGTAACATTCCCAAGTGTCACCTTCTCGTCCCTCCTGTGACCTGCACATGGGCAGACTGCAATGGGCTCTGCTGCTTATTTCCCATTTTGCTGCATCCCCTAGGGAAGATGACAGGAAGATAAAGCAGATCTGAGAGGATACTGTCTGCTTTATTGGAATAGCCAGTTTTCTATTTTAACCCCGATCAGGAAGTGGTGTGAATCATCAAAGCATGTTAGGCATTTATCATCATCATAAAAACAGAAGAAGACAGGGACACTCATGCACCATGCATCCTGAGACCTCCAAACTGCCACAGAGAGGTCTCACAGTCGACCATGTTCACCCTGGACCATCCTCCTGATCCTTCCTGCACTCAGATCTGAAGGAACTGATCCTTGGCTTCCTGCCAGTGGCACGTCCAAACGTCCACCTAAGATCTGCTTGGCTCCCTAAGCCACAGCCTCAGTCAGCCCATCTGTACTGGTCCAAACAGTCTCACACCAAGGATGTTCAGAAAGGCCACCAACCCTGGCTCATGCTACAGGAGGCTGATGTCAGGAGCAGAAGCCATCCTTGCCTCATTGCCATCTCCACCATCTCTGCTGCATTACTATACCTGCCCACTTGGCTTTTCAAGACCACAACTCCAACCAGAGGTCGTTCATGGAAGTGATATCTACATCTAGCAGAGGACAGCCTCCAGGGAAGAGGCAACATAGGGTCATGGTCACAAGCACAGCACTCCAGAGGATGTTCTTTTTGACATTCTCCTTGTTGTGACACCCTGTGGTCTCACTGTCCAAATGTAAGAGGTTCTGTCCTGAGAGGCATCACTGACCACAATGAACTTGGCAACAACTAGTGTTTGCCAGGTCCCTTTTGGGAGTGAACCTCCCATGGGGGAGGTACGTGGGCAGGGAAGTTAGCTCCCACCTCCACAGAGAGGCAGGTGCTCCCCGAGGACCATGGCTTACTTAGCATTAAGCACCCTAGAGCACTGCACACCCCTTCTCCTGCCACAATGGAACAGCTGTTTAAGGCTCTCTTTGAATATTTAAAACAGTTTAAACGTTTGGTTGTGAAGAGGTTTGGCTCTTTATTTTATATTCCTTAAAGTCACAAGCACCAGATTAGAAACTTCATTTAGAGTGGAAAGGAGGAAGCAATTGTCAAAGTTGGAGATTAGATCAAGTAAATCCTCTAAATATAATTTATTAAGAAGAGAGAGGTTAATTTCCAATTGCTGTTATAACAAATAACCATGAACTTATGACTTATTAATAAAAATAAACTTATCATCTTACAATTCTGGAGGTGGGAAGTCTGAGATGTTTCACAGGGCTTAACTGAAGGTGTTGGCAGGGCTATGTCTCCTTATGGAGGTATCAGGGGCTCCATTTCAGCTTCTAGAGCAGTGGTTCTCAACCTGTGGGTCGCGACCAATGAAAATACATCCTGCATATCAGATATTTACTGTACGATTCATAACAGTAGCAAAATTGCAGCTATGAAGTAACAAGGAAAATAATTTTATGACTGGGGGTCACCACAGCATGAGAAACTGTATTAAAGGGTCACGGCATCAGGAAGGTTAAGAACCACAGTTCTAGAAGGTGCCCACAGTCCTCAGACAATGGCCTCCTTCCACCTCCATAACCAGCAGTGGAAGGCCAAATCTTTTTGACATCAAGTGACTCGAAGCTTCTCTGTTGTCTCAACTCCCTCTGCCTCCCTCTTCCATTTTGCAGGACCTTCTGGTCCTACAGGGTTAACCCAGGCTTATCTCCCTATTTTAGGTCAGCAAATTACCAACACTAATTCTATCTGCAACCTTAATTCCCCTTTGCCACTATTTAATGTATTACCAGGTTTCTAGGATTAGGGTATAGATATCTTTAGAGGGGCCATTATTTTGGCTACTAGAGTAGATATAATTGCAGTTACATTCAGCCCCAAACTTAGTGATCTGTGTATCAAATGTTAAAATTGAGAATACATTTTCAAAGGTTATCTTTCAACCCCATCTGTCATTTCCTACCACCTTCAATATCCATAATGGTTCTGCCAAGATTCCAGACCCAAAGGTTGTTCAAGACTTAAAGTCCCAGAGATGCAAACTAAATCCATCTCCTTTGTGACATAGGAAGACCCCTGAGGACTGTGAGACAAATTTTTGTGGAACTCACTGATGTGAAAGTTCTCTGAACTGCTCTCCCCAGAGCCTATGAGACTTACTTGATGAATGTTCTCCACATCTTTGGTAAATCATATTCACTGATGACACACCTCACTGAAAGCTCTCTGCTGGTTGGCTAATTTCTGATAGATACTAACACTGTCACATCCACAGTTGAGTTAGATGCTCTGCCAGGTCAATTGTGACAGTACCCAAACCTATTTACACCAGTCGTGATTATGTAATTTAATTAAATGTCACACAAACCAATAAAGGATGAACATTAAAACATAGTTGTGTTTATGTACACTAAGTGGAATACCTTGGAAAGACTTGATAAAGAAGAGTCATTTAAAAAAAAAAAAAAAAGAAAAAGAGGCAGGCCAATTAGAAACAACAGTAAAGGATAGAAAACAAAATCATAACAATCTCCAAAGATTTTGCCAAAAAGCAGAAGGCAATTGTGGGTAAATAGCAATGGTTAAGAAACTGGAAGGACCAAGGAACAGTGGAAACAAGGTGGGGGAAAGCCTTGATTGTATATTCTGGCAGCATGAGTATCCTAACTTTATTTTTACTGGCCTAAGGATGGTTGGGTTAAGTACAACTAATGTGAATAGCACACGTAATCCATTCAAAGATGGATGTGAAGGTGCTTTGAAATGTACTATACAATAATGAGGATTATTTATAAAAGGCAAGGAGTGGGCAAGACAGCCCTTTCTAGTCATAGCAGTTACCTTTCCCTGAAATCTTCCCCTGCCTCTGCCCGGAACTAGCTAGAGTCTGGGAAACTCCATTCTGCCTGAAGAGCCTGTCACCCTGTGTGATCCCAAGCTGACAGATAGGACCATGGGGATAATGCTTCTCTGAAAAACTACAGTGCTTCCAGAAAATCTCAGCCCTCGGCCTGGTGACCTTTCCCCTCTGGAGATAGTTATTAATTTGGGGAATATTGAAGAGCATCTGGTGCCAAATCTTCTGATCTATTCTTCCCTCTTGCTCATTAGTGTGTCCAAAGAGGAGGATAACCACTTTCTGTAATCACAGCCTTAAAGCCTCATGGGCCTTGTGTCCATACACTATGAGAAATCAGACCTGGGTCCTAAATGATTCCAAGACATTGGGAGAAGGTGAGCAGAAGCCAGAGCTATGCATTTTCCCATCTCTGCCTTTTGTTTCCTCATGTGATTTTCTATTACTGGGAACACAGTCTGCTGTCTGTGAGCCGAAGATCTATGGCTGCTTTAGAAGAAAGAGTTGGGTCACTGAAGGAGCTGGAATCCTGGCATGTATTGCAAATTTTATACAAAATACACAGAATCCATTTCCTTAGCCCTTTCTCAACCCTGGCCCTAAAGGAGTAAGACAAAGGAACAAGAAGGCTAACAAAAATAGGAGGTGTAACTGCATGCAGATGGGTCAAGAAATGCATATTTTAATATTAGTTTAAAAACAAAAAATAAAACAATACACTTAAACAGAACATGACAATCAAAGGTTGAAAGGAAAAGAAAGTAGTAAAGTGACATACATTCCTCAAACGTTAAGCAAATCAACAATTGGTATTCTAAGTTGGTAAATCGTATCTAGGTTACTACCAGAAGACATGGAAATAGAAACAGAGGAAGGCATGGGACGGGGAAGGAGCAATGAAAACTTTTTCATTTCACTGTGTACTCTCTTGTACTGTCTAAATTTGTATATAGTTAGTAAAACATCTGGAAAAATTTACATTAAACTATTTTGAGTGAGAAAATAACTTCATTTCATTCTGGGGAGCGGACAGACATCCAGTCTCAAAATTTCTGGAACTGCTTCTTGGTACCAGTACCCATGGTGACATTGAGCACGTTGAAGCTCACCGTCTCACTCAGGGACTGGCACTCACCCACTGTGACAATGTCGCCAGTCTGGACATCTCGGAAGCAGGAGGACAGGTGCACAGATACGTTCTGGTGGCACTTCTCAAAGTGATTGTGCTTTCAGATACAGTGGAGATAGTCTCAGCAGATGACAGTGGTCCTCTGCATCTTCACATTGGTCAACAGGCCAAGTAGGATCACCCTCAGGTGGAGACGTTACCAGTGAAGGGCCATTTCTTATCAATGAAGGCATCCTCAATGGCCTCTTTGGGAGCCCTGAGGCACCAAGAGATAGTCTGTGTAGTACTCCAGGAGCTTCTCCTTACCAATTTCTCCCAGTAGGACTCTCTTCTTGTTTTGAAAGATGGCTGGCTTCTTTTGCTGGGCTCACTCAGTCTGGCTGTCCTCCATCTTTCTGGCTACCTCTGCATTAAACTTTTAAAACTATTCATTTAGAGATGGGAGAATGGAAAGTGGCAGAGAAGAGAATACTTTTACTTGTTGCTTTTCCTAATCTATTATTCCCACTAAAAATGTGTTCCAGATGGAATTAAAAATCGACAAATTAACAAAAGTCAGTAGATATTTATAAAGTGAAATATTATAAAAACTATTTGAAAGACTGGTGCTATGGAAAAATGAATGGCATAGAAAATATAAATAATATGTGACCCCACTGCTAAGAAAAAAGCCTTAAGTCTCATTCCTACACAAGCAAAATGGACCTGATCACATTCAAACAAACTGATTGAAGGCTTAACATATTTTTTAATTAATTGTTTCATCAATTTTTAAATTTTTTAAAAACTTTCTGGAAATAAGTAAAAATGTTAATATAAGAAATTATAGGAAAATGCTCATATTTCTCAGCCTGTAGAGATAACATTCTGTTGTCTGCTCTTTCATATTTTTTCCACAAATATATAAATTTTCATTCTATACACAGATACATATAGATATAATCACAAGAGTGATTCAAAAATCTGTGTATCGTTCCTGTGCTGGGGCCTCATTAATCTCTTTGATATTCTTCTAAGTGTATAATATGAACTGCTTTAGAGAGAATAATGTTTAAAATATTATCAAAATTACAAAGACCTCAGAATTTAAAATGAGTTCAAAGACAATTATCTTTAAAAGCCCAAAAGGCTTTATTGAGTTAACAGTAAGTTTAAAAAATGAAATTAATTTTAAACCATTGATTTTTTTCTAAAAGAATGAGACATTTAAATTGTTTTTTAATTCAGTGTTTCAACTCAAGAAACTGAAATTAACTCAATTTAGCATTTCTATAGTTTTTGTAAATAGTTCTTAATATTTGTATGGCCTAAATACCACAACACACCAGTATCCTGGGCTGCTCACTCTTCCCCAGAAAGCTGCATTCTGCAGCCAGTAGGCCTGCCTTGGACAGCATCACCTGGGAGAGCAGAAATAGGCAGGGGACATTATTTAGTTTTGAAGATTCCTAAAGCACCACCGAATATAATAGTTCTATGCTAAGTGACTGAAAAAGCATGGGATTGATGTTTTAGGTTAACTCCTATTCTAAAGGAATCTAGTTTTAAAAAAACTTCATCTACCAGCTCTAAGTTGCCATGCCCTGAAAATCTGCCACTTGGGCCACAGTATCTGCTCTCCTCCTCAACTGTATTTCCTGACAGAAAGACTCCCTTCATTGAGAACTGGAGAAAAAAACGTCACTTCCTATGAGTTCAGTGGCTCCTGCAGGACACTGCCACACCGTGGCCTTGCATGAAAAACAGAAGAGCCACACCCCTAAAGGAGGCCACAGCCTGGGGAACCCAGGCCTGTGATTGGGTAATGTGAGTCATGGAAGAATGCTTTAAACCTGTCTTAGATAAGGCACTGTACTAGAAAGCATATCCATCAGTGAACCTGGTTTTGTATTCTAACTCAAGGGTCTTCTAGGAAATAATTGGATGACCTAGAAAAAATTACCTAAATGCATTATGACTCAGTTCCCTAAGTGTAAAAATTGGGATAATGAATACCCATGTAATGTAGTATTTTTTAAATGCTATGTTGGCATAGTTTTGAGGCCCTACCTAAAGGATGATCAGTTCCCCTTCTTGAGAAGCTTATCAAGTTGATACCCCAAACCACCACCCTTATTGGACTCTCACACCCCAAACCACTATACATGCACCTTAATCAACTCCAGGGTCATACATGAGACTATCTACCCTTATGCCTAAGAGCCACTCCTAAATCTGCTTACCCTCACCTTTCACCCTTTCCTTCCTGCAGAAACCATAATAAAGATGCTTTCTCACAGTTCTCCACCCTGAGCTGACAGGCCTTACTCAACAGTGGAGAAAAGCATAGCATCAAGTGATGGACACACACCATGGTAGACAGCATTAATGTCCATCAGCATGGAGTTCCCTCCTTCCTGGACACTCTAGAGACGACATTTCCTACATCCCTTGCACCTCTGCAGAATCAAGTAATTATTTCTTACCAAAGGCTCTGAGGATAAATTATATGTCTCCCTTCCAAGTTGAGAAAATAAAAGCCCTTAAAGATATTTTAGTTCTCTCCTCATTTAGCATTGGGCATGGATTGCAAAACCATGAGTTCTAACAGGCTGTATAATTGATTCAGTACATACTGGGAGCCCCTGAGGGTTAATCTGACCTCTATCAAATTTTGCTTGAGTGAGAAATTAACTTAGTCTGTAACTCACTGGAATTTGGGGAATTTTCCATTGCACAAGTCTGGTCTAGCCTATATGTTGGTCATTACGAAAGTTTTCAGACAGGCACAAATCAAAAAATGTAAAATCTATGCAGATGGAAACAAATGAAGCCCTTTCAGCAACACCAGTAAGCCCTCCAAGTTGAAACTTGCATGTGTGAATCAGAAAGGATACTGTTTCTTAGAAGTGGAAATAACGGACCATAATATGGTCTGTCTCAAAATGTAGTGACCTATGTATAATATGCAAACAAGCATGTACAGCATTAAAATGCCCTGCAAAGTTTCTGACTTAAAGATATAAACAAACAGGATGCTTAGAACACAATCTTTCCATATACAGCAATTACTAATACCAGATTGCCAGGTATTAAGTTGAAAGGTTTTTTAACATAATAGTTTCCATATGGAAGAGAGGATGGCTTTAAGACTTTTCTATGTTAAACAAACGAATGCCTCATTGACCACATATGAACAAATATCCAAAGTAAATCAATGGAGTGTTTTCTCCAGCAACTATAAGTAACTAGTACCACACTTACCCTCCCTTCACAAACAATTAGAAAACTGTACAAAAATAAGAAACAATTTACATAACTGTTCAACAAGAAGCTCAGGATTGCGATCATGCAGAGAAGGGAAACAGAACAAAATGACCTCTAGGATTGCCCTACTTTGTTCCCAGGGGCACTTTAGGAACTATATTTCAAGGAGGAAGAATCCAAGCAAGAATGGTTCTCTTTTAATTGAGAAAATAGTGATGAGAATTTTGAGGAGGCTAAAGAAGCCAAAATTTCAGGTTAAAGTGACATAAAGGAGAAAGATATGAACAATTAAAAAAATACAACAATCCTCAAAGGTCCTCTTCAGTCTTCTGCTAAATGTTAAGCTATGCATTCATAGAGTGTTGTTACATAAAGAAAGCAAGAGCAACTAAGAACTTAGCATCTGTAAACAGAATAAATCTCAAAGTTTATACAAGACAGACAGATATTTGATTCCCAAGGAACTAGAGTTGAAAGACCTCACTGAATATTGAAGCCACTAAGTAGAGACCAAAAAACAAACAAACAAAAAACCCTCACAACTTAGAAATGAAGCTAATCTAGACCTAGAATAAAGGCTATTCTATGCTTGCTCCGTAGAAAAGAAAAAAAAAAACTCTTTAAAAGCAAACATCAGAAGGATCAAGCTAATCTGTAAGTTACCTAATTGCTTGTCAAAGCAGAGTTTTAGCACTTATTAAAAAAAAAAAAAAAAAAAAAATTTAACGACATAATAAAAAATGTCAAGCATCCAGTCAAAAATCATAGTACATATGGAGGAGCAAGAGTGACCTAAAATCAAAAGAAAAATTAATGGATAAAAACATTCCCAGAAAGTACAGAGAAAACAGAACTAGGAGAAGGAGATTTAAAGAAAATATACACATAAAGCATAGGAAAATGAAAGATATTTTTTAAAAAAGCAAATTTACTCCTAAAAATACATTGCAAAATCAACTGGATAGACTTAGTAACAGTTCAAACACTGAATAAGAAAGATTCAAATAGGTTGAAAGGTAAAAGGTGAATAAATATAAACTGTGCTAGTATCAATCATCAGAAAGCCTTGACCATTCTTGATCATTCGTATTATTACAAATGTGTAAGCATCTAATAACATTGTTTCCAAATACAAAAGCCAATAGAAGTAAAAATTAAAAAATCAGTGAATAAAAAACATTCAAAACATTTGGAAATTAATGCATTTCTGAATATTACATGGATAACATTTTAAATTAAAAGAAAAATTAGAAAATGTTTTAAAATAAATAATAGAAAAGCACTTTCACCAAATTTGTGAGATGAAATTAAATCAATGATTAGAACAGTGTTTTTCAACCTCTTTTTATTTCATGGCACACTTGAACCCATAGTTAAACTTCTGCAGCACACTAAAATTATGTTGAACAAAAAAATGTGTAAAAAATATATATATTTAAATGTGCTTTGAACTTCTTTCCAGATAATTTTATTAATGATCTTTAAAAATTGTCATGGCACACCAATTGAAAATGACTGGGTTAGAGTGAAATTTATAGCATTAAATGTTATCTTAGAAAAGCAAGAATTCCTATAACTAATAACCTAAATTAGGGGGCGAAAAGGGAAGTAATAGAGCTAAGAACAGAAACCAATGAACTAGAAAACAAGACAAAGAATAGAAAAATATTAGTGAATTACACCTGAAAACTAGTTAAACAGAAGATATAAATTACCAATATCAGAAATGAATGATGAGATATCACTTATTCTTATAGGCATTAAAAAAATAGAATACTGTGAACACCCACATGGCTATAAATTTGACAACTTAGGCAAAATGAGCCCTTTTTTTGAGAAACACAAATCATCAACACAAGAAGAAATGAAAAATCTGAATACCAACAGATCTATTAAAACAAATCACATTTATGATTAAAAATCTAATAAAGAAAACTCCAGACACAAATATTTTCATTGGTAAAGTCTATTAAACATTGAGAAAGCAATAATTTCTACACCAAGATTCTTTCAAAATAGAATATGTAACAATATTTTCATTTTATGAGAGTGGCATTATCCTCAGGCCATAACTCTACACAAGTATAAAAGAAAAGAAAACTGAAGACCAATATCATTTTATGAAGATAGCAGCAAAATTTCTTAATAAAATATTAACACATAAAATATAGCAATGCGTTAAAAGGAGAATACATCATGACAAAGTGAGGCTATTTCCAGTAGGTTAGTATAACATTCCAAAATTGATTGACGTAGTTTACCATATTAAGAAAATAAGGGAGAAAAACCATGCAATCCTATGAATATATGTACCAAGATTTTAAACAACTTAACTAAACAATCAAAACTTAACACTCATCCATTTTTTTCTTGCCTAATAAAGGGTATCTATAAATAAGCTATAGCTAACATAACTTTTACTGGCAAAGACTAAACTGTTTCCCATGAGGTACAAAACAAGCCAAGGATGTATGCACTTACATACTATTCAGCACTGCACTAGAGGTTTAAACTAGCTCAATTAGACTA
This sequence comes from Loris lydekkerianus, assembly GCA_963574355.1. NCBI lineage: Eukaryota > Metazoa > Chordata > Mammalia > Primates > Lorisidae > Loris > Loris lydekkerianus. Next base: position 25,675 of record CAUYPK010045839.1, read on the forward strand.
GAAAAAGAAATAAATGCATACAGACTGGAAAAGAAAGTAAAAAGTCCCTGTATTCACATGTCACATTGTGATATACATGGAAAAGCCTAATAAATCTACCTAAAATTTCTTAGAAATCATAATAAATTCAATAATTACAGAAAATGAGATCAATATATAAAAAATAGTTGTATAATAAAACCAACAACTGGAAATAGAATTTTTAAAAAACACCACTTAGAATAATATCAAAAATAAAATACTCAGGGATAAAATTAACAAAGTGTGTGAAAATTTTATTCACTTAAAGCTGTAAAATTTGGCTTTGAGAAATTAAGGAAGACTAAAATAAATGGATAGATATTGCACGTATCAGGGGTCCTCAAACTATGGCCCGCAGGCCACATGAGGCGGTGTGGTTGTATTTGTTCCCATTTTGTTTTTTTACTTCAAAATCAGATATATGCAGTGTGCATAGGAATTTGTTCATAGTTGGGTTTTTTTGTGTTTTTGTTTTTTTTTAACTATAGTCTGGCCCTCCAATGGTGTGAGGGACAGTGAACTGGCCCCCTATTTAAAAAGTTTGAGCACTCCTGAAATATTAATTCTCTCCAAATTGATCCATCAATCTAACTCAACACAATCAAATTCTTAGCAAGATTTTTTCAGAAAGTGACTTGACTCCCAATCACATATGGAAATGCAAAGAAATATAGAATACCTAAAATAATTTTGGAAAGAAAAAAACTTAGATGAATTATGCAACCTAATTTTAAGAATTACTATAAACTTATAATAAGACCTATGCATAGTCAATTGATTTTCAAGAGACCAAGAGAATTCAATTAGGAAATAATTGTCTCTTAAACAAATGATGGTGGAATGGAATAAATTTTTATATATATATATATATATATATATATATATATATATAAATTTATAATTATATATATACATTTATATATATAATTATATATTATATATATTTTTATATATAATTATATATATATATAAAATTAAAAGCTGTATGTATGTTTGTATGTATATGTATGTATGTATATATATACACACACATTTTTTAAAAGCCTGATCATCATACCATATAAAACATAAAAATTAACATGAAATGTTCATGGGCTTAAGTGTGAAGGCTTAAAACTCTAAAACTTTAGAAGAAAGCATAGGAAAAATATCTTTGTGACCTTAAGATGGGCAAATATTTCTTAGCTAGAACAAAAAAAGAAACTACTGCTAATTTGGATTTCATAAAAATTTAAAACATTTGTTCTTTAAAGTACACTAATAAAATAATGGTTTTCTAGGTTAATATGTTTGCAATATGTATATCTGACAAATTATTTATATCCAAAACATATGCCATTGGTCCAGGAGCAAATGGAACTCCTACCTATGGTTGCTGGGAATATACCACTTTAGCAAATAATTTGTTAAGTTTCTCATAAAGTTAAGCATACATTTACCATATAAACTAGTAATACCATTTCTAGATATTAACCCAAGAGAAGTGAAAAGATATGCTTTCATATGGAAACATGTGACATGAAACACACTGGAAACCACCCCAATTATCCATCAAAAGGTGAGTGGGAGGTCTATTTTTTTAGAACTCTAAGTGTTCCTCAAACAACTTTCCAAAAGGAATGTATCAGTTTGCATTTCCATTTGATCCTACAAGTCCTCTACTAGGTATATATCCAGAAAACCAAAAATCACATTATAACAAAGATATTTGTACCAGAATGTTTATTGCAGCCCAATTCATAATTGCTAAGTCATGGAAGAAGCCCAAGTGCCCATGGACCCACAAATGAACTAGCAAATTGTGGTACATGTATATCATGGAATATTATGCAGCCTTAACGAAAGATGGAGACTTTACCTCTTTCATGTCTACATGGATGGAGCTGGAACATATTCTTCTTAGCAAAGTATCTCAGGAATGGAAGAAAAAGTATCCAATGTACTCAGCCCTACTATGAAACTAAATTATAGCTTTCACATGAAGGCTATAACCCAACTATAGCACAAGACCAGGCATCCTCAAACTTT
>CAUYPK010045840.1:0-23016 GCA_963574355.1 Loris lydekkerianus
ATCCACAGAGAACTCAAACTTATTACTAAGCAAAAAACAAATGATCCCATTTCATTGTGGGCAAGAGACATGAACAGAAGCTTCTCTGAAGAAGACAGGGGCATGGCCTACAGACACATGAAAAAGTGCTCATCATCTTTAATCATCAGAGAAATGCAAACCAAAACTACCCTGAGATATCATCTAATTCCAGTAAGAGTAGCCCACATCACAAAATCCCAAAACAACAGATGTTGGCGTGGATGTGGAGAAAAGGGAACATTTCTGCACTGCTGGTGGGAATGCAAGCTAGTACGTTCCTTCTGGAAGGAAGTTTGGAGAATACTCAGGGATCTAAATGTAGACCTGCAGTTCAATCCTGCAATTCCTCTACTAGGTGTATACCAAAAGGACCAAAAATCATTTGGCAATAAAGATATTTGCACCAGACTGTTCACTGCAGCTCAATTCATAATAGCCAAGTCATGGAAGAAGCCCAAGTGCCCATCGACCCATGAATGGATTAATAAATTGTGGTATATGTATAGCATGGAATACTACACAGCAGTAAAAAAAATGGAGACTTTACCTACTTTATGTTTACATGGATGGAGCTGGAAAATATTCTTCTTAACAAAGTATGTCAGGAATGGAAAAAAAAGTATCCAGTGTATTTAGCACTACTGTGAAACCAATTTATAATAACTCACACTTGCATATGAAAAATGAAACATAACTTTTGGCTATGATGAAGGAGGGAAGGGGAGGAGAAGGGGATGAGAGGGAAAGTAGGGGATAGTAGGGGGACCACAACTATGGAGCATATTGCAAGTACAAGTTGGTTCTATCATGGGTAGAACACAAATGTCCTAATGCTATAAATGGGTAAATGAAAGCTATGCTGATTATTATGATTTAAGCACTCCAATCTGTACAAATAACACACTGAAAAGGGCATAAATGTATTTATGATCTATGTACAAAAGACTTAATTAAAAAAAAATAATAGTGTGCTTCCCTGTAGCCTTACCTGTAGCCAGCTCTGAATGACTCTCCTAAGCAATATTTGGGAATAAAATTGATTGGCTCGGGTCATCTTCCTAGCCAGACTTTCCTGACTACACTGGAACCAGGTCAACAGGCATTTCCTCTGTAAGGCCAGAAAGTGATGTTCTTCTGCCAGCTGGATAATTTTTTAAATAAGAAAAGAAAATTATTCCTTAAATTTTATATCATGTAAAGAAATATACATATCACTTTAGTGGATGATACTGCAAACCACATTTAGGCAGTTACTAGAGAGGAATAAATTTAAGCTACATACAGCTTATGTCCTAAAAGCTCTATTAACCCTATCATATGGAGGTTATTATAGATTGACATCACACATGGGTTTCTGATCCTGACTTCCTGAAGACCAAAGTGACTGTGGTTCTGAAAATGGAATAAACAGCCTCCAAAACCATTACTTCATCCTACTGAATTTTGCAGCAGGTGGCTGGTGGCACTCTCAGTTTGCTCTCCTGGAGCTTAGACCGCAACTCTATAACAAATCTGTCTTTATTACATATTCACATACTGTCTAATTGAGGAGATGCCAATACTTTCAATAATATTTGTAGAATGAGCTGTCACTAGCATTGGAATGTATACATTATGAATAAATCACAAAGTCATTTGATAATGTCTTATTAACTTAACAGGCTCAGAGTATCATTCTATCAAAGCAAATAGATAACTCAGTTTATAGATTTTTAAAAATACTGTTTTATCTTTCAAGAGGCAGCAGGAGAAAACCCTTCTCCCCTAGTCTTCTCCAGACACATTTTTCTAAGCCTTGTCTAGACATCTGGCACTGTGAATATGATTGATCCAAGTGGAGTCTCTCAGCAGTCATACTTTTTGGCCAAGATTACCACCTCGGGAGGTCCCTATGACACCTCAGTCTTAAGCCTGTCCCAATTCATCCCAGCCTGGAAGCCAAAAGACAAGATGACATTTTATCTGTTGAACTTCTTGATCATTGAGGTGAATGCCCTTTCCTATGCACTGGATATATTTGTTAGGCAAATTCCAGAAATTCCAAAAGTGTTTGATTTCATATATTGCTGTATAGTAGAGTAGATTACTATTCCTTGTAATAGAATTATATGCCCCTATCATTTACAAAGTGATTTCTCAGAACCTCCCTGTGGAATAGATGAAACCGCCTATTCCCCTCAAAGATCTTGAGCTTGGCCTTAGGACTTGCTTTGGCCAATGGACTATTAGAGGACCTGATACAAGCAGAGGTTTCATAAGGGTTTACATAACTTGTTTTGGCCTTTTGTACCTCTGACAATGGCCAAGTGAAAAACATGCCCTGGGTAGCTGCTGGAACCAGAATGAGAGGCTGGGGGTGTGTGACCTACACCCAGTCTACAACTGACAACTTGTATGTGGAAAATAAATCTTTGAATTATTAAGTCATTGATATTTGGGGGTTGTTTTTTATGCAACTTTATCATAGCAGAAACCTAATTATACATTACCACAAACTTTTTTCTTTCTTAAACCCTGCTAAAATTGAGAGAAGTCTTTATTCATTTTACCCTGGAGATTACTAATCAAAAATTTACTCTAGATTTTTCTAACTAGTTCAATTATAAGTCTTTCTCTACCTTAGAAGACCAAGTCTAAAAAAAAAAAATTTTTTTTTGAGACAGAGTCTTACTGTGTCATCTAAGCTAGAGTGTAGTGGCACAATCTAGCTTACTGCAACCTCCAACTCGTAGGCTCAAGTGATCCTTCTGTCTCAGCCTCCTGAGTAGCTAGGACTACAGGCCCTGAACATGTCCAGCTAATTTTTTCTGTTTTTAGTAGATACTGGGTCTTGCTCTTGCTCAGGCTGGTATTAAAACTCCTGACCTCAAGTAATCCTCCCACGTCAGCCTTCCAGAGGGTTAGGACTACAGGTGTGAGCCACCAAGCCCACCCCCAAATCTAAACTCTTATCTAAAACAAATAAATATACACACTCAATTCATTTGTTTTTCTGGCATTAAATCACCGAACTCCCCAGAGCCTACTCGGGCCTTGATTATATTTGAAAAAGTCAGTTTTCCAATTTAGGTATAACAGTGCGTGTACCTGCGTGTTTTCCTTGCTTTGCATTCTCAATCTCTGCCAAGGCTCTAGACCTTTTTTTCTTAGCAAGACCTTATTATAGTGTTCTTTGGCTACTGCCTCCAGCTGCTGGTTCCTCTTAATTCTCATCTGCTTCTCTAGTTCTTTCTGGAAAAAATACAGAAGTAAAACACCAGGACCAAACAACTCATGAGTTTGCAAGAAAAAGCTAATGAATTTAATTTGAGCATGTAACTACTAAACAGTGTGTTCATCATAAAAAGAGAGCTCTGGAATATTAGAAAAGAAAAGGAAACAGTTCTGCTAAGAGGATCAGGAGAAGTTGGTCTTGAATTCTGCAAGAATCAAGGATATGCATATTCTTGGGTTTATTCAGCATTGTTCACAGAAATAATTCACCTCTCACCAATTTACTAAAAAGTAAAACATCTATTTAGGAAAGTAATCAGAACTTTTTCCTCATTGTGAAAAAAACCAGAAATGCAGCCCTTTTATTTATTAATAAGCTATGGGAGCTTTAGATATAAATAACCCTGTTCAGATGTAAAGACATTCCATTAAAAGTCTAGAAGAATAGTTTTTCTACTGAGCTGTTTTTCTTTTAAAGTGATGAACAATAAGTCAAAAGGCAAGTTAAAAGTATTGGATCATCATTAAGCAGCCTGCCCGCCTCTGAGGAGGAGAAAGATTGACTGTTCCTGGTGATGTGCTGAGAAGGTACGTCCTGTGCCCCTCCAGGAAGAAATGCACCCCGAGCGGTGTGCCTGAGAAAGATGACAGAAATTAATGGTCTACCTTGCAGGATGTATTCTTTCTTTTCTCTCTTTTAATGAAAATGGCCTATAATGAAGGTGAGAAAGAAAAAGAAAATACCTAAAAATGGGGAGTGGTGGTGAGTGACAGCTGCTGGTTCCTCTCAATGGTTTTCTTTACTTCCCACCATTTCACATCAGGAAAAGGGCAGTGGTGAATTGGCTGTTCTGAAAAGCTACTTAATGTGCCTGAGCCTCTGGTGAGAAAATAATTAGCTCTGGAACACCGGTAATGTGGAAGGGAGAGTTGCTCTGATCTTCCAGTGCAAACTACCTATTTTTATGCAAATTCCAAAAATAAAATGTCCATATTCTCTAAAGAATTAAGCCCAAATAAGCTTTATAATCTTTTTTATTTTATTTTTATTTATTTATTTATTTTTGCAGCTTTTGGCGGGGGCCAGGTAAGAGAAAGCATATGGTTAAGTGAGGAGTAAAATAGAAAGAACTGACCATTTCCACATCTGCTGAAATGACCCCGTGCATAAAGGCAGCAGCTGCAATTTGCAGACAGAAGAGAGTAACCCTTTGGGGAAGCTCTTAGTTCAGCCAGAAGAACCTGTTCACGTGCACATGTAAGTCATGGGGCAACTATCCTCCTAGAATGGTAACTCTGTGGCTGGTGTTCTAGGCTCCTAAAAAAATTATTTTCAGACTTTTAAAAAGTCTACGTTTCCATGGAGAATTATAAGGAAAAACATTAACTATGAGTTCTGCTTGAGTCAGAATTTTGTATTCTTGCACACCAATTTAATTCAAACATGTCTTTCCTCCCTCAATTAAGGATTCCTCAATAGAGCTAGTTGTATTTCATTACTATTACCGCATTTTCCATTCCCTTTTATATAAAACATCTACAACAGTACCTGCATCCATGACCTGCTGTGAGGATGACATGACATGATGCTGTCTGTTTTGAGATAGCACTTATATTGGAGATATATGCAGCTAGGGTTTCATACAGCACATAGATTATCAGGCTAAAAAGGGATACAAAATCTGGGTTTCTCTCAAGCTTCAATTATGTTTTACATAATTACAGATGACATACAAAAAATCAGACTCATTTAAATGTGTATTTATCAGCCGCTATGCTTTGAGAGAAAGATCAGGAATTAGAGTTATGTTAAGGAAAAGTACAGGGCAGGTGACACTGCCCCAAACTCTCTGCCTTCCATGCTTTATAAGCTACCCTTCCATTGTGTTCCAGAATGTATGTTTGCTTATCTACTCCTGTAATTTATAGCCCTTGCTCTCTTGCATCATGAATTTCTCCCTCATTGCTGGGTTATTCCCATCAGTGTGACAATATGGGCTGGTATCTCCCATCTTCAAAAAACGAACAAAACCAAAAAACAATCTCAAAAAAAAAAATCCTTCTTTGAACCCACGTGGCCCCCATTTATACTGAAAATATTTGTCACCTATTTTTTCCTCAGCCCTCTGGAATGAAGCTCCCTTCCCAGTAGGCCACTGAAAGTACTCCTGACTAGGACATGAAAGATCTTGAGGCTGCCAAGGCAAAGAGCTACTTGTCTGTGCTTTTAACTGAACTCAGTAGCATTTAGCTGAGTTCTCCAATACTACCTTTCCCCTAACAGCATACTCTTTTCTCTCAGCATTTTGACTCTAACCTCTCCTCCTTCTGCCTCACTAGCACCAACAATCCTCTGAACTATTATGCCTATTCCTTAGGACTTGGTTCTGGGCGATCATCCTTTCTCTGTCCAATCTCCCAAGTTGATCTCAGCTTCTTCCAGAGTATTAAAAACATTGTCATGTTTTTGACATCCAGATTCCTTACTACATCTTGTTATTCAGGCTTACATATCCAACCACACAGTTCCAACCATCATTTGGATGTGTGATGGGCATCTTACATTTAACAGGGACAGGAGGATACTGCAGAGGCCTTTCAGCATCCAGCTGCTCAGAGAGGTCTTTCCCATGCTGCTTCTCCCATTATACCTCTTCCTCCCTACTTCTTTTGTTAATTTGATCTGTTTCCCCCAACTAGCATATCAGCTGTCTGAGGGCAGGGCTGTTGTCTGTGTCCTTCGTTGTTCTAACACTTAGAACAATGGGTAGCACATAGTAGAAGCTTTACAAATATTTGTTCAATGGGAAAATATGCTTCTCAAGCAATTATGAAAGACTTCAAATCTTGCCTTATAATCTTTGATAACATTATCTTTTTAACCACAAACATCAACTATCCATAATCAAAAGCATATTTATAAGCCACAAAAATTACTGCTTAATAAGTATAAGCATTTAATAAAAAACATAGCAATGGGATGTTAAGAGGAGGTCAGATCTTTATTTTCAGAAGGTCATTGTATGAGGCCCAGAAGTGGCCATCTTACTACTGTATCTGACAAGCTCCTCTTGTTAGGTTTTTTACCTGGTCACAGGAACAATAAACTGTAGCCATGCTCCTGTACACTTCTTCCAGTACAGAGAGGACAAGTTTGTCATGGGCTTTTTCCTAAAGAATTCTTCCAGCTTCTTCATTTTAAAAATGGGTTACAGGATCTTACACACACCTAACTGGGTTTATCTTTTATTTTCTATCCAAAGATATATATGTAGTTGGCCACAGAGACCTTCTCTATCCTGTCTTATTGATCATTTTTATAATTAAAAAATTACACACAGGTGGGACAATTTGTTGGTAAACTCAGCAAAAATCTGGCTCAACTAGAAGAGGGAAAGCAGACTTCAATAAAACAAATATAAGGTGCAACCGATTCAGAAATGTCAGAACAGACACTGGTTCAGAAGTGCCATTCTGATATCCAGAGGAACAATACTGTTATGGCCTCGGAGGATGTTCATAGAGAACAGCTACATAAAGTCTATATGGAAGTAAAGAATTGCCTGGCAGAATATGATGCATCAAAAGGAATAAGATCACATGATAAGCAGGGTAGAGAACCACAATGTATAGAGCATCTTTGCCCAGAAGACAAAGGAGACAACTGCATGTACATTTTAGATCTATAGCTGTTCTCAAAGAAGGCTCAAGCACAGCTAGTCTATAAATGCAACTATGTCAATTTAGATAGCTACAGTTGACTAACTTAATGGAAACTAGAGGACAGGGAACAAAAATGCTCTACAGAGCAGGAACAAAAATTGTTCTGAGTGTCCAATGCTGTGGAAGCCAAAGACTAAGATTTTTTTTTTTTTTTTTTTTTTTTGCTGGGGCCCGGGTTGAACCCACCACCGCTGGTATATGGGGCCAAAGCTCTACTCCTTTGAGCCACAAGCACCCAAAGACTAAGATTTAATCAGAACAGAGAATGCTGCTCCTTGTCCACATCCTATCACCACACTTGTATGAACTTCCAAGAATAAAAGCAGATTACAGCTGGGAGAACTATAAAAGGGAGATTCTCTCTGGGGAGAAACATGAAGGGAAAACCCAAAGCCAAAAGATGAGACAAAAAGTACCGTATATACTCGAGTATAAGCCGAGTTTTTTTGGCACAAAATTTGTGCCGAGTTCGGGTTTTTCGGCACAAATTTTGTGCCGGAAAAAACTTGGCTTATACTCGAGTATATACGGTAAGTCACTAGAAGACATAAAAGTCTCTGGTGGTCATTGCAACAATAATCCTCAATAATGGTAACCATACCAACAGTGAACCTGAAACACACCCCAATTCTGGGCTAGCTTAACACAAATCTCCACCCTCTAGGCCTATTTATCTTAGTTTTCAATGCCCTGAACAACATATCTAGCTTTCAACAACCACCACAAACCGACATACCAAGCTACAAGAAATAAACACAGTCTAAAAAGATAAAGCAATCATCATATATTACAGAGATATTGGAACTATCACAGAGAGAAGTTTAAATACTTATAATAATGTTGGAGGTGCTAATGGAAAAGGTAGACATCATTCTAGATCAGATAGGTAATTTTAGCAGAGACATTGAAGCTATAAAAAAGATTCTAAGTAAAAATACTAAAAATAAAAAAAAATGGTAACAAATGAAAGGGACTTCAACAGGCTTATCTCTACAAGAAACAGCTGAGGAAACAATTAGGTAAACTGAAGGTAAAGCAATGGAAATTACACAAACTGCAGGCCAAAGAAAAAAAAGAGCAAAAAACACAACAGTGCATCTGAGAGTTTTGGGACAATATGAAAAGAGGTAACAGTGGCATAACTGGAATCCCAGAAAGAGAAGAAAAAGAATGGGGCAGGTGAAATATTTGAAGAAATGGGCAAACATTTCAAAATTAGTGACAAAACACAAAACCATATATTCATGAAACTTAAGACCATTGAAGCAAGATCAACAACCCATCAACCAACCAACCAACAATTCCTAGATAGATCATCTTCAAACTGCTGAAAACCAAAGACAAACAAAAAATCTTGAAGATAGCTGAGGATAGAGAGGAAGACCCATGTTACCTACTCTCATTACTGAATGCCAGTCTCCTCTGTTACCCCAATTCATATGTTGAAGCCTCAACCCCCAGGGTGGCTGTATTTGGACATGGGACCAGTAAGGAAGTAATTAAAGTTAATGAGATCCAAAGTAATTGAATTTAAATGAGGTCTGCATCACAAGAAGAGTCCTAACCAAAATCCAACCATGCTTGTAGATTTTCCAGCCTCTAGAACTGTGAGAAAACAAATTTCAATTGTTAAGCCACTTAGTCTGTGGTATTTTCTTATGGTAGCTTGATCAGAATAAGACACAAAGGAACAAAGATAAGAATTATAGCAAACTTCTTGTTAGAAACCAAGAAAGGAAGAAGAAAATAATGTCTTTAGAAAGCAAGAAAAAAACAAACAAACAAAAAACCCAACTTGTCAGTCCAGAATTCTCCATCCTTCAAAAGTAAAGGAGAAGTAAAGATTCTCAGACAAATAAAAGCAGAGAATTCTGAAAAAGAAAAACAGAATAGGAGAATTCACATTGCCTATGATGCTATAGCAATCAAAGACTATATAGTACTTGTAAAGGAACTGACATAAAGACCAATAGGACAGAATAGAAAGCCCAGAAATAGATTGATACAAAAATAGTAAACTGATTTTTTACCAAGATATAAAATTAATTCAGTGGACTTCCAGTTGATCCCATAATTCCATTACTAGGCATCTACCCACAAGAAAAAAAATGCCATTTTATCATAAACATCTGCACTAGATTGTTTATCACAGCTCAATTTAGAATGGCCCAGATGTGGAAACAACCCAAGTGCCCATCAACCCATGAATGGATTAATAAGCTGTGGTATATGTACACCATGGACTACTATTCAGCCATGAAAAAGATGTAGACTTTTACATCTTTTGTATTAATCTGGACTGAGTTGGAAAACATTCTTTTAAATAAAATATGGCAAGAATGAAAAGCAACTATCCAATGTACTCAATACTAATATGAAGCCAGTAGACAAAATAATACCCACACGAGACAAAAACTCAATTTAATTCAAGTGGGGAGAGGAAGAATGGGGGAGAGAAGAAGTGGGAGGGGGACTGGTGTACTGTCACCTACCGGGCACGATGAAAAGGTATATGGCACACCTTCTGGGTGCGGGACACAAATACAACAGGGAACTCACATAACAAATGCAACCTAATCATTTGTACCCTCTTATTAATTGGGAATAAAACAAAAATAATAATTCAATGAAGAAAAGATAGTCTTCTTAATAAATGGTACTAGAACAATAGGACGTTTATATAAAAAATGAATTTGCCATATAATTTATACCTTATATAAAAATTCATTCCAAATGGACCTAAATGTAAAACATAAAACTATAAAAGTTTCTAAAGAAATATAAGAGGGTCAGGTGTGGTGATTCACCGCTATAATCCTAGCACTATAGGGGACTGAAGCGGATGGATTGCTTGAGCTCAGGAGTTTGCAATCAGCCTGAGCAAAAGCAAGACCCTTTCTCTATTAAAAATAGAAAAACTAGCTGGGCATCATGGTGGGTATCTGCAGTCCCAGCTACTTAGGAGGCTGAGGCAAATAGATCAGGTCAGCCCAGTAGTTTGAGGTTGCTGTGAACTATTGACAGTCTAGCCTGGGGCAACAAAGTAAGACTGTTTCAAGAAAAAAAAAAAAGAAAGAAAGAAAGAAAAAGAAATATAAGAGAAATTCTGGTGATTAGTTTTGGATATAATATTGAAGTCACAATCTATGAAAGAAAAAAAATGATAAATTGGACTACAATAAAATTCAGAACATTCTTCTCTGAAAGCAAATCATATACTTAATAAAGGACTTGGTCCAGAATATATAAAGAACTTGTAGGGGTCAGGCAGGGTGGCTCATGTCTGTAATAGCACTTTGGGAGGCTAAGGCAGGAGGATCACCTGAGGCCAGGAGTTCAAGACTAGACTGAGCAACATAATGAGACCTCATCTCTCCAAAAAGTAGAGAAACAGACAAGCATGTGGGACAGGCCTAAGTCCTAGCTACTTGGGAGGCTGAGGCAGGAGCATCTCTTCAGCCAGGAATATGAGGTCGCAGTGAACTATGTTGATACTACTATAGTCTAGCCCAGACAACAGAATGAAACCCTGTCTCAAAGAAAAAAGAAAATAACTCTTAAAACCCAACAATGAAAATCAGAATCAAGTAATGAGGATTCCACTAATTACTTATGGAGATGGTTGACTGGGTGCCAACCCTGTCTAAGGAGACCCTTTGGGGGCCTTGGAAAGCCACTAAAATAAAGTCATTGCAGTTGAAAACAAACAAAAAATCCAACAATAAGTAAATAACTCAATTTAAAAAAGGACAAAAGATCTAAGCAGACACTTCATCATTGATATATATATACATAGCAAGTAAACATAAAACCATATAGATACATAGATATATAGTGTGCCAAAAAAATGTATACACATTTTAAGAAGGGGAAAACCTACATTAAAACTGTAATACTCAATATATACCATTAACAAAAGATCATAGAAGACATGTTGAGCACCTCTTGTGATTGCAGAAGCCAAAAGTGACTTGAGTATTACAAACTCAATACAGTTTTTTCCTTGGTCTAATAGGCTTCTCATAGGCAGCCAATGATTTAGACACATGATTCACGATTTTTTGCAATGCTTTTGTTAGTTCTGCTCATTACTGGCCACCCTGATGTCTTCGTCAGTGACGCTTTCTCAACCCTCAGGAAAACATTTAATCCATTTGTACACTGCTGTTTCCTTCATGGCTTTATTCTCATAAACTTGGACTAACAAGTCCCTGATTTCTCTTTCACTCTTGCCAAGTTTAACAAGAAATTTACAAGTGTTTGTTCATTGCTCTAATTCAATCTCTAATATTCTTGCAGCAGCACATAAAAACACGTAACAATAATGAACACCACTCAGTAAGACACCACCACCTGTCAATTTGAACACAGCTGTGACACTGATATGCCATACAGAGTTGTTTGTACTGTGCTGCCAACATATGCTTGTGGTGGCAAGTTCACGAACTTAATTGTTAAACCTGCAGCACCATTCCCCAGGGTTCAGCCAGCTACCTGATGGCAGGTTAATTACACTGGACACTTACCACAGAAGGGGCAGCATTTTGATCTTATTAGAATAGATACTTCATCTAGATATGGATTTGCCTTCCTTACATACAATAATTCTGCCCAAATCCCATTTATGGACTTATAGATTCACCTATCCACCATCAAGATATTCCACACAGTATGGCTTCTGATAAAGGAGCTCACTCAGATCTGGGAATCCCTTAGGGCTGGAGTCCCTAACCCCTGGACCATGGACTGGTATGGGGCCACACAGCAGGAGGTAAGCAGCAGGCAAGCAAGCAAAGGTTCACCTGTATTTATAGCAGCCTCTCACTCTACCTCCTCCCGGATCAGTAACAGAAACTGAACCCAACTGAAAACTGCATATGTATGCTCCTTATGAGAATCTAATGCCTGATGATCTGAGGTGGAGCTGAGGACATGAGCAACACACTTTGGGTGTTACTGTCTCCCACATCCCCAGATGGAACTAACTTGTTGCAGGAAACCAAGCTCAGGGATCCAACTGATTCTGTACTGTGGTGAGTTGTATAATGATTTTGTTATATATTACAATGCAATAATAATAAAAATAAAGTACACAAAAATTGTAATGCACTAGAATCATCCTGAAATCCTCCTCCCCGTGGAAAAATTGTCTTCCATGAAACAGGTCCCTGGTGCTAAAAAGATTGGAGATCGCTGCCTTTGGGAGTATCTTAGTATTACCATGCCCTGTGATCAAGGCTAGTGGGAAATTATACCAATGCAATCCAGGCAGGACTACATAAGCAGCTGAGGTGTTTGCTGACAGCAAAGGAAATACAGAGTGGATAGTGAAAGAAGGTAGTTATAAATACCAGTGACGAATACATGACAAGTTATAGAAATAAAAACTATAATTGTCATGAGTATTTTCTCATTTTGCTATGAATACATTTGTTTTCTTTTCTCTCATTCTCTTATCATGTGACATAAGATGTATTGACTTATGTCATAGTATTTAAGTATTGCTAATTTTACATCATAGTATTTAAGATATGGGATATCTAGGAGAAGAGTAAGCATCACTCAAGGACTTTACCTGCTCTTTTAAGGAAGGGGGTTAATACATTTTCAGTTGTACGCAGGATAACTATATCATGTTACATGGAATTATGATCTTGATATTGTCTTTATTTGCATGATTTAAAAAGATGTGTATAGATGCCAAGTCGACAAAGGATGAACTTGTGATGGTTAATTTTATCTGTCATCTTGACTGTACCATAAGATTCCAGATTCCACATTATTTATAGGTATGTCTGCAGGGTGTTTCTGGATGAGATTAGCATTTGAGTTGGTGGATTTAGTAGACTGCTCTCCCTAATGTGTGGTGGGCATCAGCCAACCCGCTGAGGGGTTGAACAGAACTAAAAGAAAAAGGAAAGAGGAATTTGTCTCTTTTTGCTTTCTGCCCACCAGCTTGAGTGGGGATATTAGTCTTCTCCCGCCCTCAACTCCTCCCCTGATTCCCTCCAACTTCAGACTTGGACTGGAAATAAACTCCTGGCTTTCCTGGGTCACCAGACCGCAGATGGCAGATCACGGGACCTCTCAGCTTCCATAATTGCATGAACCAATTCCTTAAAATAAATCTTTTCTTATGTATTTGTATGTCTAATGGTTCTATTTCTCTGGAGAATTGCCTCTAATTTCTCCAAAATCTTCATGAATCTCTCCTTGTATGACCCTCTTGATCTCTTTTGGTCTGTGTAGCACCTGATAGCAAATGCTCTACTGGACTATGTTCTCTCTCACAGGTGTGTGTGTGTAAGAGATGGGGTCTCACTCTGTAGCCCAGCCGAGGGTGCAGGAGCACAATCACAGCTCATTGCACTTTGAACATTAGGCTTGAGCAACCCCCCAGCCTCGGCCTCCCATATAACTAGGACTGTAGGCACATACATGCCTGGAAAATTTAGTTTTCTTTTCTTTCTTTCTTTTTTTTCTCTATTTTGGAGATGGGGTCTCCTTGTGTTATCCAGGTTGGTCTTAAATCCTGGCCTCAAGCAATCCTCCTGCCTCAGCCTCACAAAGTGCTGAGAATATACCCATGAGCCACTGCACCTGACCAGGTATATATTTTTAAACCTTATCTTTCCAACTCGAATTTAATAACCTTAAAAGTAAGGACTTTGCCTCTTATTTCTTCTGTATGTATTGTCTTCCTTTTGTTCATTCACTTGTTCGTTCATCTATTCATTCATTCAACATATACATGCTGAGTGCCTACGATGTTATATCCCAGGCATACTGCTAGCCAATACAGACTGTTTTCCTTATTCTTATGATTACAGTTTTGTTGGGGATACAGAAATGAATTAAACAGCCACAATAAAGATGTGTAATTATAAGCTTCTATAATTTTCTGAAGGAGAAATGCTTTACAAGAGCCTATAGGTTCCTACAAAGGGGAACCTAAACTGACCTTGAGTGGAGAGAAGGCTGTGCAGGGCAGAAAAGGCTAATCTGGAAGTGAAGTTTGAGCTATGAGCTGAAGAATGAGTAGCTTTCTACCAAATAAGATAGAAAAAAAGAGTTGGAGATAAGAGAAGAGGAATCTAGACTCAAGTTCTGGTTAGGGAAAGTGACAGGGGCACAGTTTCACACACAAGAGGCCCCAAGAGGCAGGGACTGACTAACCAGATACCACTAACCATTTTCTTCAGTTTCTTTTCTTCTCGTTTTCTCTCAAGTTCTGCCCCCTTTTCTTCTGCCTCCCTTTTCTGACGCTCCTCTTCCTGGGCCTTCAACTGGGCCTGATCGATTAGAATGCAAAAAACCCAGAACCATCAATTTGTATAGGAATAAGATTGTTTATGTGCAGCATAGTCAAGTGTCTAGCACAGTGCCAGCCCTGTCTCTGGAAGACCTCTGCACTTTGTGTGAAAAGCAGAAAACCCAGCTATTATGTTTTCATTTATGTAACTTAATAGTTTCTCCAAAAGGATCC
This sequence comes from Loris lydekkerianus, assembly GCA_963574355.1. Lineage (NCBI taxonomy): Eukaryota > Metazoa > Chordata > Mammalia > Primates > Lorisidae > Loris > Loris lydekkerianus. The sequence continues at coordinate 14,444 of CAUYPK010045840.1, forward strand.
CTTTCTACTTGAATAATAGACTGAGCATGAATAAGACCATTAATTTTTCATTAGAAGATGACTATTTTTTAGTTCCTACTTTCATTTTTGAAAAGTTAAGTCTAAATTGTAAACAACAGGGGGGAAAAATCTTTCATTTCATTTCAAATCCCCCCCTTCCCCCCAATATCGTTGGAACTATTTATTTTTTCTTGGTAGATACAAAATTAACTTCTGACAGCCTAAGTCAAAACTTTAGAACTATCCCCCTTTGCAAATTCATTAGGTCAGACATCTACCTATGACATGCTAATTTGGTTATGTAAAAATCTTCCAGTCTGTTAGCTCCCATCAACCTTATAACATTTCCTTCCTGCTATGCTAATGATGTTGATGTTTTGTTCTCTTTTACCCCTCCTAAAATTGGCACAGAATTCAGGCAAGTAGGCCAAAAGCCATTTCTAAAGTTATCTAACTCTATTGTCTCAAGAAGCTTGACAAGCAAAGTTTTATTTTTTTAAGAAAGACCTAGACAAATCCTGTTTCTTGACTCAGTTTGCACTCTGAATTTATTACCAATTTCTCTTCTTCTTGTTTTTTCTTCCTTTCTGCCAAGATTCGCCTACGTTCAGCTCGTTGAATTGCTCTCTCTTCCATAGCTAGAAAATAGTAACAGAGTTCCAATATTTTTAATATTTGAAAAATATGAGGAACATTGCAAAAGAATTGTCTTCATTTCGTAGTAAAATTTAGTGTTACTGTTAGGGTTTTCTTGCATGTTGAATGTTCACAGTCTCAGAAAATATATATAGAGAGAGATATATAGCACTTATAGCTGAAAGACCTACAGTCCCAGTGTCAGCAATGATGAACAATTTGTTGTTTATGTTTTTGTTTATATTTTTATTAAAAGAGTTATTTACTTGTTTAAATAAGGTAACAAGCCTTAATGATAGGTGTAAGTATGTAAAATCCAAAAACCAGAATTTTAATTTCATTATACCTTTGATGAATATAGAAAACATTAAATACATCTAGCAAATACTTTGAGAATAGAATCATTCCTCATACCCCATTAAGTGAGTCTGCTAATTTTTCTTAAGTCACTGTACATATGTCTGTATATGTAAGAACAACAACAAACAAACTAAAGTTTGGGGTCACAATGAATATATTTTAATCTAGTTTTAAGGCCTAGAGATACAGATGGGCAGGAAATGGAATTGTACCAGGCACTTGGAGAACTGGCATCTGAACAAATTTGAGTGTCAGACTCCTGTTCTTGACAGTCTATTAAATATCGATCCAAAAGAAACAAATGTGCAAGATGGTCTGATAAAATGAGTCTGTAATCAACTGGGATTTTCATAGGAAGAGGAGCATGGGTGGGAGGAGATTAGAGTTCTGCTCACCTAAGCCAGCCAATTGTTACTTTCAGTTCCTTGTGCCGTGTTATAGAGAAGAGAATTTAAGTCCAACTTTTAAGAATTAATAAACAAAAAACTCACCAGGCTATTTCTTACAGATATTAAGAATCTGCTTTGCTGCAAAAGAATGGTGGTACCACAGATGGTGGGAGTAAGACTGTCTCTAAGAAGACAGAAATAGATTAGGGGATTAAAGTGAGAGACCCCTGAGAAGGGGTCTCTGATAATATACCCTTTATCCCATCTTTTCTGGTTCTAATCATTAAAGACTCCTTGAAAAGTAGACCGGGATTCTAAAATAGCAAACTCCTTGGTCAAACAATCATTTTTTAAAATGATCGCAGCTAACTAGGCATTTCCTGGATCTGCCTTAGTGGTGGGCAAAGGCAGCATAAGCTGCTGTCCTGGAAGACAGCACAGAGGCTGCCAATTTCTTTACTATTAATAATAGAAAGTGACTGTGGGCAGTGTCTTTCAGATGTCATTACTTCTTACCAGAGCAGCAACCTTGCTACAGGTAAAGAATCAAATTTATAAACCACAATATAATTGTCAAACTGCCGACCACTGTATGCAAACATATGTACAGTGACTAAGTATATGGGAAAACAATTAGCAGATTCATTAGGTGGTTCCTGAGGAATGCTTCTATTCTCAGAGTATTGTTGAAATAAGGGTTTCTGTGTGCATAAAAAATGTTATCAAAATATCTGGTTTGTAGATTTAATTATTAAAATCCTATTATGAAGGCATAACTCATTATAAAATGATAAAAATATCTTGCCTTAGCTTGCTGGAAACTGACCAGTATTTTCATGTTAACAGAGTACAATGATAGGTGATCTTCACCAGTGTTTAGCCTTAGCAGCTACACAGAGTTTTCTCATTTGTGTAATTATCCTTTTTTCACCCCCAATGAAATCTAGAAATACAGAAAAATGATATAACTTTCAGCCATGTTTTCTTGTGTTGGCTGAGAAGGCCAAAAAGTTTGGCAAGAAGAGCCAAGAGCTCTCCGGCATGTTCCATTGCACTCCTCACACGTCTATTCATTTGAGGTTTTGATCAGGTCTGCCAAGTCTCAAGACCAGTATAGCCAGGATTCAATCCTGGCATCTTCCTTCTATTCTAGAAAGAAAGATAACCACCACCAAGACCACCTTGCCTTTCACTATGGGATGGGCTGTCATCAGCTGCTTTGGGTTCCTTCTGTGTCCAGAAAGAGAATTGCAGGAGTCACTTCTACTGCCTTCAGTCCCAGAGGAAGCAACAGGTGAACTGAGGGGAAAATAAAGGAAAAAAATTCAGACCAATAAGCAGCTTCCTTCAAAGCTCTTTTACCTGAGGAGCTCAAAACCTGTTAGAGACTTTAATCCTCCCTCTCTGAGACAGCTATGTATTATTATACATACTCTATAAACTGGCATACTGTGGTATGGAAGGGTTGAGGGACTGGCCTGAGCGTTCAGTGGATTGCAGGTACTCAGAGGGCAGAGTACCTGCAATCCTAGTGCTTCAAACAGTACCTATCACCACTCCTTATAACATCATTTACTACAGGTAGTGAGTATGTCCCAAACACATCTGAAACCACATTAAATGGCTTTTGAGAAATTTGGACTCTTACTCCAGGCTCAACTGTTGAGTTTTATCCCCAAAACTATAAATTTAAGCTAGGCAATTAGCCAGCCCAGGGGCTGCTCTTTGTGGACCTGTTGTTATATGACTTCTCAGCATTATATAAAATCAGAAACCTAGACGTCTAATTAGAGCAAGTAAGCATTTTTCCCTTTAACTGGTACAGTAACAGAACTCCTCAGACAAAGACAGCCATGACACAAATGCTAACTGCATAACTGGATCCTCATAGGCAGCCACGTGCCTTAACTATCTATTTATACTTGCCACATACAGTCATAACATATGGGGCTTCATTGCTTTGAGAGTGTAAAATAAAAGATCATGGAGTTTAGAAGTAGGGCAAAGAAGTTCAGGAGGCTCTCTATTGCAAAGTGAAAAATCCCATAAAACAAGCCCAAAGAGCATTCTGATCCCCTGGACATACTTGAGAGGCATCTGGCAGACTCCCTTTGGATCTTCTTCTCCTGTTGGATTTGACAACGGGCGTCTGTTTATGTCCGTGACTGCTGTAACACGCTCCGCTGCCCACCGAGCCTCTGCCAGCCGCTGATTTTCCTTCAGCTCAAGAATTGTTTTCTGCTGTTCCTGAAGTTTCTTCTTTTGCTTCTCAATCAGCTGTTGCTGGAGGACATGGCGGTTGTGGAAATGACCCATGCAGATCGGTTCTGCTTTCTGGCATGTGGTTCTGAGCTTCTTGCTGTTGTCAGGCTGTTGGGCAGGCTCAGCAGCCAGCGTCTGGTGCTGTGTATTGTCAGGTGTGTGCAGCGGGACATCCTGAAGGTGACCCTGCAAGTTGCACTTTGTTGTTGTTCCTTGGGGAGAGCTGGACTTACAACCATCCCTCTCCAAGGGAGGCTTCTCCCCCAAAGGGGGCACAGCCGTTACCTGCGAGAGATGGAACATGTTAGGGCTCAAGTTGTGCTGATGAGATCCAACATTTCTCCAGCCAGTATTGTTTTGTTCAACCACACAACTGCCCTACACCCCAGCTAGAGTTGCTCTGGGCTTCTGGCCTGGCTATCTCAGAGGTCACCCAACCTTGGCTCTGTAAGCTGCTCTTAAAATGTGCACTGCTGCTTACCATGAAAATGGGGTAAGATAGTGACTACAGCTGCATGGACCATTGCCATGGCCAGGATATCTGCAATAGGAAAAACGTCCTCTTATAAATTTCTGATTTGGACAGTTCATTTGTGAATAGGTAAGATTACTCCACATGTATACATATAACAGCAATTTGAATATGCACGAATTCTGAATTTTGTATGAATTTGAAAATCTCAAAAATGCTTGAAAACTAAAGAATACCTTTCCAAATCAATAATAGCTCTATTCCTTCAATGCCACGAGTAAGTTAACTTTTTATAGTACAGGGTATTTATTTAAGCATCATGACCTGGTTCAAAGCCTACTTCACTATCTCTAGCAATTCTTAAGCTATCTATTGGTAGGAAATATTTGAAAGGCCAGGATTACGGGCAAATATCTGCATTATATAAGAGTAATGTTACCTCATAATATTTTGTATTAGCATAGGAGGACTTAATATGTTTTTAAAGCTTTATCATATAAATCTCATTTAATAGACTAAGGTATCATATTAATTAAAAGTTCTATACAGAGGAGAAAGAAACATGAATTCTTATTCAGAAAAGCTTATCCTGGCCAAAATAATGTCAAATTAAAATGTGTCTTCTAGAATTGTTTGATTCCACAGTCAGAGATCTGACCAGTTTTTGATTCTGCCATTTTCAATAGCATAAAGAGAAAAATACTCAAAGCTATCTAGTATCAGAAGCTTCTAGTTCTAACAGGATGCCACTCTCAAAGTACTCAAAAAATATTTTTCATGATGATGGAAATGCTTTCTACAGACTGAGCTGAAGTGAAAGATGTGATATATGGAAACTCTGACATGTTAAAGACTTTTAAAAATAACCTTTTATTTCAGAAATGTCAGTGAACACTTATTCATGAGAACGCCTGCTTAAGTAATTTAGCATCAAGCAGGGTACATGTTTTAGGCTCTTTTAAAACTTTGTGGTAATGACACGTTATTAACCCAGCAAGACTGTGTAAAAAGCCTTGAGTAAAACAACAGGATTTCTTTTAGATCATGGTAACTTTTTAAGATGAAAATAAGAGAATGAAAGAAAAGCTTAATGGTACAGATTGTACTTAATAGAACAAGAGTGAACAGTCTGGCTTAATTAGAGAAAATCACCTATTAGCTAGCTGATAATTTTGAAAAATTTCAAGGTATAATATGTGTGTTCTTGGTACATGGTACATGGCTTCCTATGATTGTATAATTAATACGCGTTTAACTAAAGGTTTTGTATTTTTATTTTTTCATGTTTTATACTCTGGGAAAAGATTAGTTTATTTAGTACCTGCAGAGTCTATTGAAGACCTTTATTTTCATGTGTTCTATTTTTTTTTTTTTTTAACAATATTATCCTTCCTTGAAAAAATCTTTTATTCTTGATTTTAGAGATTTAGAGGCTTTTTTTCTTGAGTCTAAATATACATGTAGTGATTTTTTTTGTTTGTTTTGCATTGGTAAAAAATATTTTCTGCTGGCTTTTTGCCACTTTGGGATAATACCAGTAGAACTTTGTTAAGGTAAAATGTTCCATGTAGCTATTTGTTAAGATAGACATCTGGTTTGGGTCTCAGTGGAGACAAAAGTATCTAATGGACATAAAGGTACATGAATTGCTTAGGGGAAGGGACCAAAATGTTATATAACTCCCAACAAGCATCCTCATGATGCTCCTTTGCTGACTGAGTAAGCTTAAATTTAAACCAGCTTACTGGGCAGTGCCTGTGGCTCAAGGAGTAGGGCGCCGGTCCCATATACTGGAGGTGACGGGTTCAAACCCGGCCCTGGCCAAAAACTGCAACAACAACAATACCAGTAATTTCACATGTCTGGGTGAAGTATTTCATAGCATTATGTGGTGGGTGGAGGAGAGGGGGTAGAGGATCTTTTCCAAAAGCCTTTCTAAACATGACAAGCGCAATGATGAAGAAAAACACTGACAGGATTGACTTTGTAAAAACTTAACAGCTGTGTGTAGTACCTAACACCATAACTAAGCCAAAAAAGACAAATGAAAAATGTGGGAAAAAAGTTTGCAACATGTGTAATAATAAAAGAATCAATAGTCTTAAAAATATAAAGAGCTCCTATAATAAGAAAAAGATCTATAATCAAAAAGATAAATGGATAAAGGGCATAAAGAGACAAGTGACTATATACCTGTATTTTATCTTTTTATATCCACAGTAGAACCTCTGTAAGTTGACTACCCAAGAGACTGTAACAAACTGCTGAACATACGGAGGTGATCAACATAAAGAACCAGGCCTGCTGTACTGATACATACATGTGGTACATTTCTGGTCTATGAAAATGAGGTCAGCTCAAGGAGGGGGTCTACTATGGAGGTTCTACTGTACAGATATACATACAGTCATGCAGTGCTTAATAACAGGGATACATTCTGAGAAATGCATTATTATGTATTCTGTTATTGTGCCAACATCATAGCATGTACCTATACAGGTGATACAGCCTACTATATACCTTGGTTATATGGTGTGGCCTGTTGTTCCCAGGCTACAAACCTGGACAGCACGTTACTGTACTGAATACTGTAGGTAACTGTGACACAGTGCTAAGTATTTGTGTATCTAAGCATATCTAAACATAGAAAAGTTTCAGTAAAAATACAGCATAAAAGATTTTAAAAAATGGTATAGGGCTAAGTCATTACCATACACTACTGCAGTGTTTATAAACACTATAAGTTCAGGTTTCATTTTATTATTATTATTTTTTAAATTACTTTTAATTTGCAACTTTATTTAATTATTTATTTATTTATTTTTGCAGTTTTTGGCCAGGGCTGGGTTAGAACCTGCCACCTCTGGCATATGGGGCCAGCACCCTACTCCTTTGAGCCATAGGTACCACCCCTTATTTTATTTTTTGAGACAGATTATCACTATGTTGCCCTCGGTGGAGTGCTGTGACATCATAGCTCACAGCAACCTCAAAGTCTTGGGCTCAAGCAATTCTCTTGCCTCAGCCTCCCAAGTAGCCAGGACTACAGGTGCCTGCCAGAATGCCCAGCTATTTTTTTGTTGTAGTTGTCATTGTTGTTTAGCAGGCCAAGGGTGGGTTCGAACCTACCAGCCTCGGGTTGTGGCCGGCACTGTCATCACTGTGCTATGGGCACCGAGCCATCAGGTTTCATTTTAAATTTTAGAATATTTTTTCTTCAATAATGAATTAATCTTAGCTTACCATAACATTTTTACTTTATAAACTTAAAAAAAATTTTTTTTTAACTTTTTGACTCTTTTGTGGTAACACTTAGCTTAAAACACAAATACAGTGAGGGTATAGCTGTACAAAAATATTTTTCTTTAGATTTAGATTCATTAAGATTTTTTTATTTTTAGAATGTTTTGTGGGTTCTTTTAAAAATTTTTAGCTTTTTTGTTAAGAACTAAGATACCAATATACACATCAGCCTAGGCCTACACAGGGTCAGGATCATCAAGAAATCACTAGGTGATAGGAATTTTTCAACTCCGTTATAATCTTACAGGAGCACCAAACACGTAGCCATTGACCAGAATATCATTATTCTGCTTATGACTATATATCCAACATAAAAACGTCTAACTTCACTAGTAATCAAGGAAATGCAAATATTGAAGCAACATTAAGATTAAAATAGAATATGTATTCTATTTTTAGGTATTACTCTAAGTAAAGCATCATGGATATGTACAAAGATTTAGCTAGTAGGATGTTCACTGAACATTGTTTACAATAATCGCAAACTTGAAACAACTTAATTCCAGCAATAGAGGAGTTAAACAGATTCTGATTTATGCTTCATTAAAGAATATCACGTAGTCATTACAAAATGATGGCATAGAATGGTAGTCCTTAACCAGGGGAATATGTCTTAGGTTCACCTGTGGAAATTTTAAAAAATACAAGTACCAGCACACCCAGAAATTCTGATTTAGTAGGTCTGATTTTGAGATATACTTTCAGTTGAGAACTACTGGTACAGAAGTACATGTAGTGATATAGAAATTCTCATGTTATTTGAAAAATGCTAGAAACTTTTTTTTTTAGAAAAACAGAATAATTACATCAGTATTAAAAAGAAAAACTCCTGGCCTTCCTTTTCCTGAATTACAATAGACTAGATTTCCTCAATGATCTGAGTAAAGAAAATTTAAAAGCTAAATATAATATTAAAGGAGACAAATTTGCATATGCTTGAAAAGAAAAAGACTATGGTTATACAGGGCAGCCCAGCCATAAAGTTTGTATGCAATTTAAAATCGTGTGTAGAAGGGGGATTAAAGATGGCGGCTGAGTAACAGCTTCCCTGTAACTGGGCCTGGCGAATCTGGGGAGACAAGACTCCAGACATCTCTGGCCGGTGGGACCTGCCTACAATCATCCCCTTGAGGACACAGAGAGCCAGCAAG
>CAUYPK010045842.1:0-70067 GCA_963574355.1 Loris lydekkerianus
TATCCTTCAGCATAAGGTTGTTTAGCTTCCATGTTTTTGTATGGGTATGCAGGTTCCTGTTGTTATTGAGTTCAACTTTTATTCCATGATGGTCTGAGAAGATGCAAAGAATAATTTCTATTTTTTTAAATTTGCTGAGGTTATATTTGTGACCTAGAATGTGGTCAATTTTGGAGTATGTTCCATGGGCTGATGACAAGAATGTGTATTCAGTTTTGTTAGGATGAAATATTCTATAGATGTCTGTTAAGTTCACATGTTGAATGGTTGAGTTTAAATATAAAATTTCTTTGCTTAGCTTCTTTTTGGAGGATCTATCCAGGACTGCTAAAGGGATGTTAAAATCTCCAACTACTATGAAACTGAAGGAAATCATGTGGCTCATGTCTTTTAGAGTTTCTCTTATAAGTTGAGGTGCATTTTGGTTGGGTGCATAAATATTAATAATTGAGATCTCATCATATTGAGTATTACCTTTAACAAATATGAAGTGTCCATCCTTATCTTTAATTATTTTTGTTTGTTTAAATCCTATTGCATCTGCAAACAGGATTGCAACACCTGCTTTTGTTCTGCTTTCCGCCTGGAATATAAATGACCATCTTTTCACCTTGAGTCTATATTTGTCTTTTTATGTAAGATGCAATTCTTGGATGCAGCAGATATCTGGCTTGAATTTTTGTATCCAGTCAGCCAATCTGTGCCTCTTTAGAGGACAATTTAAACCATTCACATTAATTGAGAATATTGATAAGCCTTTCAAGAGTCCAGTGGACATTTTTAACCCTTTTACGACTGTGGAAGTTGGAATTTGATCAAAAATTTTTGGTGTGGATTTACTTTTGTGGTGGACAATTACGCTGGTCTTTATGGAGGATAGGTCTAAGAATGTCCTGGAGAGCTGGTTTAGTTGTGGCAAATTTCTTCAACATGTGAATGTCGATGAAGTATTTAATTGCTCTGTCATAAATGAAGCTCAGTTTAGCTGGGTCCAGGATCCTGGGTTGAAAGTTATTTTGTTTTATGAGATTAAAAGTCGATGACCATCCTCTTCTAGCTTGAAAGGTTTCAGCAGAGAGATCTGCAGTTATTCTAATATTCTTCCCCTTGTAGGTAATAGTTTTCTTTCTTCTGGCAGCTTTCAGAATTTTCTCCTTCATAATAACTTTAGTGAAATTGATTATGATGTGTCTGGGGGATGTCTTATTCGGGTTTAGTCGTGCTGGAGTTCTGAAACTGTCCGCTATCTGAATTTCGGAATCTCTTGGAATGTCTGGAAAGTTCTCCTTCATAATCTCATGGAGAAGAGACTCTGTGCCTAGTGAAGCCACTTTGTCACTTTCGGGGATTCTTATAAGATGAATATTGGTTTTCTTCTAATTATCCCAGAGCTCTCTGAGAGAGTGGTCTGTTTTTGCTCTCCATTTCTCTTCTTCTTTGAGGGTTTGGGAACATTCAAAACCTTTGTCTTCAATGTCAGAAATCCTTTCTTCTGCTTGGTCCATTCTGTTACTGAGGGATTCTACTGTATTTCTCAGATCTTTGAGGGATGCAAGTTCTTGTCTCAATGTGTCAAAATCCTTGGTCATTTGCTCTTTGAATCCATTGAATTCTTGAGATAACTTTTGGAATTCTAATTTGATCTTTTTTGCTATCCAGATCCTGAATTCAATTTCTGACATCTCAGCTATCTGTTTGTGCATGGAGTCTTGTGCTGTTTCTGCCCCATTGATCCTTGGGGGAGTTGATCTACTCTGATTATTCATATTGCCAGAGTTTTTCTGTTGGTTTTGTCTCATGATTGTTTTTCACCATTGCCTCTGGCCATCCTCAGAGTTGGGGAGGTGTCTCTCCAAGATTAGACCCCAGCGGGATCATTCTATTGTTGCTGGATCTTTGTAGGGAGTGACCCTGTGTAGTTCCTCTGGGGATGCTCTAGCTAGGGAGTTCTGGTTGTGGAAGTGGCTCTGGTATGTGTCACGTCGGCTCCAGCAACAGGGCTGGGGGTGGTTTGCACAATTCTGGGAGTGCCTGGCACCCAATGACTTTGGCACAGAGAACCCAAGACTCCAGCAGTCTCTGGCCAGGAGAAGGGCTCTGTGCAGAGGCAGAGAGGGCTCCAGATGGCCCACAGCTACCAGGGTCCCTGGCCAGATGAATGGGCTAGCGTGGAGGCTGGGAGGACACAGGAGGGAGGACATAGGCTTGCATGGCTCCCACAGTTCCTAGTCAGGAAATGCGGAGGCCTGGTGGGTGCGTGTCACTGGTCAGTGGTCACTGCACAGCTCTTATGGAGGTCTGGGCGGCGCCAAGACCAGGAGTTTGAGGTTGCTATGAGCTGTGACATCACGGCACTCTCCCCAGGGCAACAGCCCAAGGCTCCAGTGTGCCAAAACCGCCTCACTCTGCCCCTAAGGATTAAGGCTGTAAGGCAGCTCACTTCCCGCTTTTAGGTTGCTCAGTCCCACAGGCCAGAGATGCCTGGAGTCCTGTCTCCCCAGACTCATTGTGCCCAGTTGCAGGAAAGCTGTTACTCGGCTGCCATCTTTAATCCTCTCGAGAATATATATTTTTTGAAAAATATTTTATAATATGTTTACATGTTAGCTAACTATTTGGCATGTAACAAACATAGAATTTCAACACATTAACCGAATCCACTACAGTTGTTTTTGGCATTAAAATTAATTGTAAACCATTGTACCATATATACATATAGCCAACGATAACACAATAAAATTATAATTTATTTCATCATAACTATGTAATTTATTGGAATCTTGTGAAATTATATATTCACAGATGTATTTTTGCTTTGTTTAGCCCTTTGGGTTTACCCTTTTATTTGTTGTGTGCCAGAGGTTGGGCACTGTCCTTGCTTGTTTTCCTCAAGTCCACAACGTAAGAATGATGTATTTACAGAATAATTATTTATTTCTTTTTCTCTCTTACAATGCAAATCTTTGAATATGAGGGTAGTCTTTCTGTTGCCTTCATAATCATAAAATATGATATTATCTAAAAACTAATACATACCAGCGTATAACTCACAGGGTTTATTAATGATTGGTTAGTCTTTTTATAAAAGAACAGAAGGAGTTGGATCCTGATCAAAAGTTAAAGGTCAAATAGTAGATGGGTGGGAGATGGTGGGCAGGCGATTCAGGCAAAGCCAGTGCCCCAGGCGTGGAGGAAACAAGAATGAGCTACGCTGGAGACAGCTGCTTCGAAGTTCTAATGAAGGGGAGCGGGTAAGGGTCAGGGCGACAGGCTGAGAGAAGTCAAATTGGAAGGATTGGTGGACAGCCACTGTGGCACTTTGAGCAGCAAAATGGCATGACATGATCTGTGTTTTAGGAAAATGGCTTTGGCAGCAGTGTCTTTGGATTAGAAGCCAGAGACGCCGGGAGATGAGGGTTTTATCCACAGCAGAGGCCAAGCAGATGGCGGCAGGGGCTAGAGTTGAAAGCTGTGTTGCCTGAACATATCAAAATCAATAGATTTTGATAAACTGAAAGTGCTGCCTTTCAGTCTGAAATGCCCCCATTACGCTCCGTCTCTAGAAAGAAAAGATACTTCGGCTGCACAGTATTTTGGCAATCTAGCTGGAGTTCGTGTGGGAGATGAATGACACTGGGATTTCCCCACCCCTACCCCACTTCCTCCATTATCTGGGATTTCCCCACCCCTACCCCACTTCCTCCATTATCTCTTTCAGTTGGAAATTTTTCTAATTTCTGAGCAATCTCGGATTCCACTGGGTCAGGGATGGCAGACAATTCTCTGTTGCTCAACTGCTCGATTAAAATACCACCTTCCAAAATCCATACAGTGAGTTTATAACATGGAAATAGAAAGGAATATCCCAAGAGAAATCGTGGCAACTCCTCCTACTGGACTTACAAAGGACCAGACAAACCTTTTGAGTACCGTGCAGGGACCATCCAGAGCCGAAAGAGGAGGCCAGGAGGGGCTTTGTGGCATACAGTGATAGCCCCTGGAAAGAGGATTGCAGAAACATTTCCTTTCTGAGGAAAGCTGACTATTAGCCATGCTGGCACCCACGTGGTCATTGCCACCTTTCTAAAAATGTATAAACACACAATCTGAGGATCAGACTCCTGACCGGCTCATATTCGTGCAAATAAATACAGGGTCTGGTATTGCACTCCCTTACCCAGCTTTCCTTTACACACATACCCACATGCAGGCATTTTGCAGAGGTCACCCCCTCTAATATTAAAGGGGAGTGGGAACAGTGGATGTTCTGCTCAGATCTTTCTGACAACGTCATGACCGTTGTGTCCCAGCTAAATAACCAGCATCTTATTTCCCATGCTTGCTGTCCTTAAGGACCTCCTCTTCTCTGTCCCAAGTATAGAAGAGCCTCTTTTAGATTAATGGAAGCACCTCCATTAATAGACTGTCTGTGTGACCTTGTGAGGGTGGGGGCATGGGCCCAGAGCACAACAGGAAACACAGAACGTGTGGACATCCGCTCTCTCCAAGCTCCCTGCCCCAGGGAGCGTCTCTCTGGGCAGGCCTTCTCTTGAATGGCTACTGGTTGTTTGGTGGAAGGTTTCTCTGTCCCCATCATGGGTCTTTTCCTTTGTCACTTCTCTTCTCTCTCTCAAGACCTTCTGAAATCCAGACCAAACTACCAGGGAGCAGACTTCACATTACCATAACTTTATAGAACAGACAAATTTGGTTGTGGTGTTTAGAGCTCTCTGCACCTCTAGAACTGGAAGGAAAGGAGCAAGAGCTAACAAAAGGTCCAACCACAGATTTTCCTAAATAAAAAAGCACCTACTTTTCCCTGGCACCTGGGAGGAATGCTCTTCTTTCCACCAGAATGTCATCATCATTTTCTTCTATATTAAAAAAAAAAAAAAAAAAAATCAACTTGTTGAAATTTTGACTTTTAGATATTTAAAAAAATTAAATTTAGTTTTTAAAAATATTATCCTCACTTGATTTTAATTCTTTCTATTGATTCTTCCAATCCAACCCTAAGTGATAAGTAGATAACAAATAAATCCTTCCCTGCTCAAACGATTGGGAAGGGTGATCTTTTTTCTGAGACATAACCCTCAAACTTCTTGCTCCTGGGACTCAAGATTTCTGTACCTTTACCATGTGTTTTTCATTCATGGAAAGTTAAGGTATTGCTCATTCAAGTTTTTGACTATCCATCAAGTGCTTGATGGGACAAGATACTCATTCATTCAATGACATTCATTTATTTAGCAAGTGCTCTTCCTGCCCTCTCTGGGTGGAAAGGGGATGTACATTTGCACCTGTCAAGGCCAACTGCCTGCCTTTTTCATTTTGCTTTCCCAAACACCTGCCAGAACAAACAGTAAATACTAATTTACTGTGGCCTTAAACCACACACTATAAATAAGTGGACTTTTGGAAAGGGACTCTAGATTTCCAAAAATTAAAAGCACAAATAATACAGATGAAAATTTCTTGGAAAAAGTTGATTTCTCAAAGGCCACATTTCATCACCCAAATCAATCTGTTTTGAGCACATAAACTGGTAATTGAATTGTGCTCGGACTATAAATTAGGCATCTGTGACGCATACACCAAATAATATTTTTATGACTTGAAGAAAATTATCTCATAATCAAGTTGAAGTTTAGTGATTTGCAGAATCTGACTGATTATGAATTAGGAGAAAAAATTCATGTATTGGTAGTTATAACCTTTCCAGGTTATAACAATTTGTCTGTTGGTTAAATGCAGTGTCAGACTTACATGGCAGTTTCTTTTAAGTCTCTCTTTAATTTTAGCAATAAAAGAAATTGGAGTTTTGATTCAATATTTCTAGATACAAAAGTGCAATATCTTCAGAAGTCATTTGATCATTTATTGTGTAGTGCATTTTTTGGATTCCCTTTGATGTCTCAGGTTGATTCTTCAAACAGAAATTCAAATTAAATTTAAATGAGACAATTTGATTTCCAAGACCTGAGAGAGTCTTCACAAATATGAAAGAGGAAGCAGAGCAGCGGCTCGGTTGTTCAGCTGGAGGGTGTTTGGAGGAGGGGCTGGGGACAGCTACATTTAGGGGACAGCTAGAAAAGCTGAGTGCAAGGCCCCAGGGCACACTTGGTGAGAGCTGGAGTCTACACACCCAACAGAGATGCCACTGACACCAATATTACTATACTCTGCTGCTCCATAATCAGCTTCAATCTGAAAAGTCAACTCGTTTAACTCACTCTTTAAAAATATCAGAACCTATTGCTTGAACACATGCATGTTCCAGGCCTGGACAGTTGGCTTCCTAGCTGTGTTTTCTTAAGCAATCACTTGGTGATTAAAGATGGCTGAAAACTTTTTGCTGCCCTGGGGAGTTTAAATCCTGATCCTTTGAATCTGGATCAAAAAGTGAAAGTGAATTGTGATAGAAGCATGACGTCAGAGGCTTAATATAAAGAATTCTGTAACTTCTGCTTTGATATCTTGGAATACTCTTTCTGGGGAAAGTCAGATGGAAGAAATTCATCTTCCAAAGATGTCCATACTGTGAGGAAGCCCAAGATAGCCATGTAGAAAAGCCATAAGAGAGGAAAAACCATCTTGGACACATGTAGAAAAGAACCAAAGAACCCAAATAATGCCAGAAAAAAGGCCCCAGACACTAAGTCCTAGGTCTCCCTCTTCAGCCATCTCTTCCTCTGCAAATCATTCCAAGGGAGGCCATAGTCACTGTGGTGCAAAGTCATCTTTGTTGGATCCCAGCCAAATATCTGATGCACAAAATCATGAACATGACAAAATATTTGTTGCTTTAGTCACAAAATTTGTGTTAGTTTCTTATGAAGTGACAGATAACCAGACCACTCTTAAATTCACTGGGCTTCCATTCTCCCCCCTCAAAAAGCGAAAATGACAACTACCACAGCAGGCATGTGTAGCTGCCCACATCCTTTTTTTCCAGTTTCCTGAACATTTGTTTCCTAGTTAAAGACTGTATTTTCCATACTCCTTTGTAACTAGGGGAAAATATGAGATTATGTTCTGGTGAAAGAGAAAGAAGAAAGAGGAAGCCATATAGCACACAGCTGGAAAAAAACTCTTAAAAGAGAGAGGAAATAACTTACATTTTCCCATTTCTTCTGCTTAGAATATGGATGTGAGGGCTGGAGTTCAGGCAGTCATAATGAGCCAGGAGGAAATATACTGAGGACTGTGGAACATCTGGATAGAAGCATGTCTGTGAAACCATTGCATTGACTGCCCTTCTGAATTCTGTCATACAAGTAATAAATAAACTATTATGTTATTCCAGCCACTGATTTTTTTCTGGGGGGAAGGAGATTATAATGCTAACAGATATGCCTACCTCACAGGTTTGGTGAGAGGGTCAAATGTAAAACTTATGGAAAAACTCTCTATCTTATAGTAATCAAATAGCATTGTCCTCCCTGTCTTTCTCCCATATCCTTCACTGTACTGGCACCTATGACAGTGAATTCCAATTTTATACACTTGAATCTTCTGCAAACTTAAAACAATAAATTAAATATAAGCATGATGATGGGAAAGGGCCCAAGCTAGGAATGTAGTGGTCTTGGATCAACTTAAGTAAAGGAGAGGTAAATACATCTTTCAATAGCTTGCCCTCAAAATGCAATCAGAGAAGGGAGTTTATTTACAGGAAAGTTAAGCAACTATGAGGAAAAGGAGAAAGTTTCATCACATTGGTTTCCTTCCAGCACCAATTGGTGCCTCCAGCTAGAGGTTGTAGCTGTAGAATGTCCTTTCCCTGTAGGAGGTGAGACAACTTTGAGGACATTGCACCATGTCAGGAATTTTGTGTTTTTCATGACATTCAATTCTCATAGCAAGAAAGCAAATAAGATTGTGAGCCCCACTTGCTGATAAGGAAATGAGAGGCTCACACAAGTCAGTTAAGTTGCATGAAACGACAGAGCTGACACAGATGAGGCTGCAAACCAGACATGCAGGATTCTTAAACCCATGTGATTTCCATTAAGCCCTATTCTTGGCAATGCCTTCTGGAAGAGCAGGCCAGAGCAGCTGACCCAGAAGCATTAATTGTACACCCACCCTACAGGACGGACTCAGATCTGCAGGTGCCTGAAAACCACTCAGAGATCTCTGCACCTCCAGTAATCATCCGTATCCAGTATAGCAGGTGTAGGTGATGGTGGGAGTTCCCACTTTTTGACAATGCTCAGATGAGAAAGGAGGCTTTGGAACACTCCATCAGTGGGGTAGGTCTTGGGCAGGGAGAAGAAAGAAACGAGAGGGGTGAGAGATAAATAGGCAGGAGGTGGTTTAACCATAGGTGCCATCAGTTCAGCATTCCACCTTCCTGGATAGAAGAGGCCAGTGTCCTCTCTTCACGTGTGGATTTGTGGAGGGAACAGAGACTCGTGACTGATATGTCAGTCATCCCAGTGGAAACAAGTGCTCTGCTACCTCTGCTTTAGTTGAAGACTATTAGATCCACGATGTGAACCCCTCCAGGAGGAAGAATTTCATTGGTTAATTAAACCTTTGAAACATTTCTCAAGTCCTTCCTCTCTTCTCTCTCCTCATATTGTCACTTTCTCAGAGCAGATCATCTCTCACCTGGACTCTGCATACACCTGGGAACTGTTTTTTAAACCTGCCTTCAGCCTCACCCTCTAAATCTAACCAGATCTCTCTTTCGACCCCTGTCCCCAGCTCTCAGGACAGCTGAATGCTGGCATGACACTTTAGGACCTGTGTCAGCTTCTCACTGATCCTGCTTCTTCCTGAATCCCACTCTGTCCCCATCAACAAGGCTGTTCCGTGGTCGCTGAGGGTGGGTGGGTTTTATAATGGCCCATCTCTTTGCAGGCCCATCTATTTCCTGGACCTCTGCACATTCCTACACCTCTGCCCAGTCCTTCCTGCAGTCTTGCTGACTTCTAGCAGAGTTTCTACTGCATCCTTCTGTGCGTCCTTCATCAGAGCACATACTGCTTTGCGTTGGTTGTATAGATGTGTCTGGGCCCTTTGTTTCTCCTCCAGGCTTGTTGGCTTTAAAGTATTAATGTCTAGCACAGGGTTGGAATATAGTAGGTGTTCAGTAAATTTTGCTCAATAAGCAAGTGAAATGGAAAGTACTTGGGCTGCTAGATAAAATGTGTCCATCACTTAGGGGATTCACGGTCAATGTGCTCACTTCCAGTAATTGCTATATATTTACTAACAGTTGGGAATAAATACACGTTATATCATTTCTCTAAACAAAATAGCTAAATCAGGTCAGCTTAATGCAATCTATAAATGACAAATTTGCAAAATGCCTCTATCTATAAAACTAATTTGAGACAACCACTGGCATAAACTTAATGAAGTTTGAGAACAAAAAGAACTTCAAAGTGGCCTGGTTTCCCCATGGGGGAAGTTTCTGAATTGCATGCAATGATCTTTATTTTCTTTTAAGTGATAAATTTGAGCATCCTGACAATTGCAGGGGAAAATGTGAGAAAGAGGCAGGAACCACAAGAAAGAGGATGGGTACTATCAGGTTGCCATATGAATGCCAGCTATGATGAGGCTAGCTCCTTCTTGCCTCTAGAGGAAATGTTATCTCCATCATACCTTGAATAAGACCCTCAGCAACATCTAAATTATAAGGCTGCCATCACCAGAAAAGAATATAGGAGAAAACATGAACGTATTTTCATTCATTTATAATTGCACAAATATTAAAATGCATGCTCCCTTTGTCTAGCCAGTATGACAAAGGAAACATAGTCATGCATCACTCTTTCAGTGACACATTCTAAGAATCCATCCTTAGGCGGTTTTTTCACTGTGCTGACATCATAGAGTGCACTTACACAAACCCAGGAGGTGCAGCCTACTGCACACCAGGCTATGTGGTATATCCTACGACTCCAAGGTTCCAATCCTGCACAGCTTGTTACTGTACTGAGTACTGCAGGAAATGGTAACACAACAGTAGGAATGTGTGTGTCTAAACACGAAAAGGTGCAGTAAGTCAGGTAGAGGGATGGATGGGTGAGTTGATGGACAAGTGGAGGGATATATGGGTGGGTGGATGAATGAGTAGAGAGGATGGTTGGGTGTATGAATGAGTAGCAGTATGGGTGGATAGGTGGATGGATGAATGGGTAGAGGGATGGATGGGGAGGTGGATGGACAAGTGGAGGGATGTATGGGTGGGTGGATGCATCCAGTAGAGAGACGGATAGGTAGGTGGATAGATGAGTGGAGATATGAATGGATAGGTGGATGGGTGGATGGATGGATGGATGGATGGTTAGAGGGATAGATGGGTGGATGGATGGGTGAGTGGAGGGATGAATGGGTGGGTAGATGGATAGATGGGTGGGTGGGTGGATGAGTAAAGGGATGGATCCATGGCTGGATGGACAGTTGAGTGGATAGATGTGTGAGTGGTTGGATGAATAGAGGGATGGATGGGTGGGTGGATGGACAAGTGGAGGGATAGATGGATGGGTGGAATGTATAAATACACCTGTCTACTCCTACCTGTAACATACATGGACTAAAGTAGTCCAAAACATCTGAGATTTGTTCAGAATTCACTGTCACTTTCATGCCTTCAACCCTGAAATTCCATTCCTGCTCCAGAAGGCCAGTTCCATTTTGAAATCTTCTTCCAAGTTCTCTTCTATGCCTAGTCTTCTTGTTCATTGTTTACCTCCTTTCCCAGGATATCTAGAGGTTCTCTTTTTAATAGCAAGATCACAGCATCTGCATCTCAGATAAACCCTGTCCCTACTAAACCACACCAGGGACTAAAGTAATCATTGCCAAACACCCATAAGTGTGCAATCCCATTAAAATTAGTATTCTACTCACTGTCAGTAATTCAGGAGGGTGCAGGGTAAATTAGGGACAAGGAGGTTCTATTTAAGAAGTGAAAAATAAAACTGCCTTCCAAGAGTGAAACTAATTAAATCAACACATGATAGGAGATGACAGAAATGACTTCGAGGCTCAGGGGAAAGTCACTTCACCATAGCCTGGTTAGTAATATTAACACATCTAAAAGGAAGAATGTGTCAGCAGAGGGAGGTACCAAATGGAAAGTGGAGGGGAGGAGAAAGATGCATGTGTGTGCGTCCAATAGCAATTCTAATATGGAAGTTTCAGGCTTGCTATGTGTCAGCTCTGATATTTGTACTGGTGTATTACAGACCCCGTAAGCATCAGAAGGCTTGGCAGGGCTCCTAACAGCACAGTTGGCTGGGCCTCATCCCCGAGCACTGATGCAGGTCTGGGGTGGGCCTGAGACCTTACATTTCTAATATGCCCCCAGGTGATACTGATGCTGCTGGCCCAGGGGTAACACTTTGAAAAACACTGGTTTAGATGATGTTTCATCATCATTTCAACAAAATGCACCGAATCAGTCCCATTGCATTTAGCTGTTACAGAGTTAGCAAATATAGTGGGGACTATGAGTAGAATAACGGACATAAATCAAACTCAAACATGGTTATCAGCTGCATCAAATTTAAAGTACCAACAGGTCTGGGATTTTAATTTCTACCCCTGTAAGGCTAATTATTTTACCTGGAGCACTGAGCCTATTGCTGTGATTGTTGCCACCTAGTAAGCAGTGAACTCCAGATTTAGGCAAGCAGATTATTTAGTCTTCCTGTTACAAGTGGTAGAAAGAGTAGTTCAAAACTTTGTAAACTGGTTGGTGCCTGTGGCTCAAAGGAGTAGGGAAGTGGCCCCATATGCCAGAGGTGGCGGGTTCAAACCTAACCCTGGCCAAAAACTGCAAAAAAAAAAAAAAAAAAAAAATAGAAAAAAAACTTTGTACACTAATTAGTTATGCTTTTGTCACAAAAATACTCTACCTAAGGTATTAATAGTATATACTATTTAATAATAATAATTTTTTTACTGGTAATCAAGGGATTTTGATTAACATAATACTATCTGACACCTATGTTGCAGGCACTGATCAAACAAGCTTGCATCTACTAAGTCCTCAACCCTTTTCACAGCCTCATCTCCATTTTACAGATAAGGAAACTGAAGCTCAGAAAGGTTAAGTGACTTGTCCGAGGTCTCAGGTTCCGAAGTGGCAGAGCTAGAACCCAGTGTAAGCCAGCCTGACTCAGGCATCCACACTGTGAATGACCACGCTCTGTGGTTATGTGATTATTCAGTAAAATGTAGCAAATGCATATAAACACCAATTATTCATTAGGTATTAATTTGTTTTTCTTTTTTTTAATTTCAGGTTAATGGGAGGATACAAACAACTAATTTACAATGTTTGCCTGTGTAAGGTAGAGTCCCTCTTGTATAGGTATTAAATTTTGATTAAGAATTGTTAAGAAAGCTTGCACTTGAAGACAGTATTTTACAAAACAAGGTGCAAAAATTTCTCTTCTTTATATTAAGGATTGTCTGTTATCATTTGCTCTTTAATATCACTTTGATGTCTTTATCTGCTTAACTTCTTTGCATTTTTCCAGAGAAAATGTTAACTCTAACTAAATAATTCCTCTACCAACTGAAATCTATCCGTCTCCATAATAATAATAAAAATAATTTGTTATATTATTATAATAAAACTAATGTTTATCACATTGTCTTTGTTCAGCCATTAGGTTAAATACTTGATTAATCCTCATCATCACCCAAGGAGTTAGATGCAATTTATTTCCACCCTATTGATAGGAAATCAGAGGGACTTAGAGTTTAGAAACACGTGCTTAAGGTCATATAAGTGACAGAGCTAAGAACTGAAGCGATCTTCTCTTCTGCCTTGTACATGTGAGCCTCTAACCCGTTACTCAATACTAGAATCGCCCACAGAGACTTCGGAGAGAGGAATACCGGTGGTAGAGTGGAGTCCTGCAGGAGACACAGGGCAATAGCTCTGCTTCACCCCTGCCTACTTCTGGGCCCTCTGTGACCTGGAGCACCATGTGACTTTCTCTGGAATTTTCCTATACCCTCTGTTTAATGAGGCAGCAGCCCGTGTGACTTCTAAGGCATCCCAAATCCAAAGCTTGTGTTGTCCCTCCTGGGTTTTTAATCACACCATCTCCCATTGTCTTCCCTTCCCACCTCACCCCCCCAGAACACCTCCAGAGATGGTTAATTTCATATGTCCACTTGACTGGACTCAGGGACGTGCAGATAGCTAATAACACATTATTTCTGGGTATTTCTCTGAGGATATCTCTGAAGCAGATCAGTGTTTGAATTGGTGAACTGAGTAAAAAGAGGCAGCCCTCCCCATCATGGGTGAGTGTCTTCCAATCCACTGAGAGCCTGAATAGAACAGAAAGGTAGGAGCAAGGCAAATCTGAGCCCTTGGCTTAAGCCGAGACACCCACCTTCTCCTGCCCTCAGACATCAGTTCTCCTGACTGTCCAGCTTTTAGTCTCAGACCGTGATTTATACCATCTTCTTCCAATTCTCAGGCTCTTGGACTTGAACTAAATTATACTATCAACTTTTCTTGTTATCCAGCTTGCAGATGGCTGATCATGGGACGTCTTGATTTCCATAGCGCTGTGAGCTAATTTTTATAATAAATCTTCTATGTGTCTATTTATCTATGTGCCTAGGTATGGATGTATCTATCTGTGTATCCCCCCCCTCTCTCTTTTTCTCCCTACCTTTCTAACTACCCACCTACTATCTCCTGTTGGTTCTGTTTCTCTGTAGAACCCTCCTTAATACATCTTCCCCCCAGGCTTTGCTTAACTCTTCCTTCATCTTCCAGTTCACCAAACACAGACACTTCCTTCCCCCTCATTCAGCACATTAGTGCGTATCATTTTGCAATGATTCAAATGTGGCTTTGCATTTTCTCTTCTTCTTTTCCTTTACACGCCTTTTCTTCACAGCTTTTTAGTAAATTCCTCTATGAGGGGAACCTAGCCATTTTCTTATTTTTTACCTGAAATGTCTTAATGAAGGTATCAATCAATAAAATTGTAAAGTTTTTAAGGAAAAGCTACCAGGTAGAGTTCACTGCATCCCCTACGTGAAATGACTCCCCGTTTCTGCACTGATGTTTGTTAAAAGGTTCTGGTTTTTATAAGCAAGCTGGACGAGTGACGCTGTCAGTCTCTGTCTCACACAGGAAGCTTCTGGAAACAGGTGTCCCGGCCAGCTACCTGAGATTCTCAGTACGTGTTCTTTCAAGAATTTACTCTGCCATTTGGAAGGTCTGAATTGAAAATGCCTGTGTCATCTTTTTTCTAACTGCTCTTTCCCTCTGGGTGAAGGTCAACTTGAATACAGGATGGGGGTGGTGAGGTGGGGGGGGGGGGTAGTGTGGAGCAAGGAAAAAGGAGAAGACTTCATATCAGCATTCAGATTTGATGAGCATTATGTGTGGCAGGATCCAGGAGGTGGACAGTCCACCAGCTGTGGTTTGTGAGTCCAGAGGAAGCAGCTGTTTTGCGATTATGGGAACAAAGGAAGTTTCAGGCCCGAAGGAGGACAGGAAGCCACTTCCTCCCCTCTGAGTTTCTGCTATAGTTCTTCCTCGTACCAGCGTTTTCACATGGTATTCTCTGAGACAAATTAATGTGGGGAAAATGAAATAAAAACACGAACAAAACAGATTTATTGTGTTTGTCCTTTGGCTTGCTTTAAACTAGTGGTTACTGTTTTTGCAAGTTTAACTCACAACCCTGTTGCTGCCTGTGGAACTGCCCTGGTAGCAGGCCATGGAAGATTTCAAAAACAGCTCTTTCCTGTGGGAATGAAAATTTTGTTCATTAAAGACGTTGCCTTTTAGACTCTCTCCCTCCCTCTCCATATAAGCTTTAGGCTTCTCCCACACAAATGACTCAACCTCACTTTACCTTTCTCTGTCTCTTAACATAATAAAGAACTCTTTTAAAATATCAAGTGATTAAAGCTCTTCCTGGGTGAACTCACACATTGAGAGAAATTCTGTAGACAAGAAAAGATGGCTCCATCCAGAAATTCTGAATCTGGTTGGTTTTTTTCTTTTTTCTTTTTTTGAAAAGTCCAACATATTTTTTTGAGATTTTTTTTTTTTTTTGTCAGTAAATCAACCAATTTTGTTCTAACACAACACACATGCATTTCTTGTCTTCAGTGAGTTTATGTTTTCAAGCTACATTTGGGTGAAAATTCCTGTTGACCAGAACAAGTCAGACACAGGCTAAATAGCTGCCTGTATTTAACGTTCTTCCTCATATTGGATTATATTTTGTGCTGCCAGATAAATAGAATGAGAAATCAGGGCTAGGGAGGTGAGAAGAAATGACAGTAAGAGACAAAGAGAGTTATCTTTTTTTTTTTTTCTTAATTGCCTCAATGTTATTTGGAGGAACAAAAAAAAAAAAAAAAAAAAAAAAGGAAGCCTAGACAACACACTCAAGTCCACGTCTGCTAATCTGGCTGTGATGTGTTTGACTTTAATTTGTGCAACCAGCCCCCCTCTCCGGCCTAGTGCAGATGCCATGTCCTTTTAACATCAGCAGCTGCTGGCCTCATTCTCATCCCCTGAAACATGTTCCCTGGAAGTATCTCGTAACCAGCCCGGACGAGGGAGCAACCCCGAATGCAGACCAAGTACACTGTGTTTAGGATGAAATATTTAGGCAATTTTATTTTCAATGGGGTGTTTTCGTTCTCCTCAATTTGGGGTTACATGTAAAGGAGGTTATGTTTAAGAAATAACCACAGAGAAGAGCAATGGTAGCAATGAAAAGCTTCTATTTCAGAAGCAATTTTATACCTGTCTCCTGGACGTGAGCATAACAGTGTGCAATTTCCTTTCCCTCTGGGGAAAAAAAATAATGGTTAGAAAACTATTTCCTTCAGTATCTTTGCTGCCCAGGAACCTGGATACACATTCTCATTAATTTTTTAATTGTAGTCACAAGGATGATCAGCTTAAGAGGCTTGTTTTGAAACTGTCCTTGACAGAGCCCCAGAATGGAGAGATTCATTTTGATTTCCTGGCAGTAATCAGAATTCAACACACACATTACAACAGGTAGAGTTGACTCTGTTCTTCGCTCTGATGAAGTGCCATTTTTTAGAAAGCCAAGGGGAACTATAGTTAGCCAATGATTGATAATTCTGAAGTTATCTCAGGGTTGTAGATTTTGCTGCTTTGTTTCCCATAGGAGACTGAGAATGAAAACCCCAAGAAATGTAGAACCATACGGCCTTAGGGCTCCAAGGGACTCCAGCCACCATCTGGTCCCACAGAGGTAAGCCATGGAGGATGACCTAAGCCAGGGGAGATTGAGTGGCTGCTTAGAGTCCCAGCCCTGAATGCCAGGGGTGAGCAGGGCCCATGTCAGCGCTATCATCCCTGAGCCTTCCTCACAGCCATGGTGCCTTTCTCAGCTAGTTGTGTCCCACATGGGTCTTCTTTGAAGAGGCAAAAAGCTAAAACTATAGGCTAATGCCATAGACAAAGTGTGGCAGGAGAGATTGGAGGAGAGAGGACAGAGAGGTGAGGCAACCAGAGCTTTGGGGTGGGGAGTGAAATATTAAAATTTCCATTCCCCATACTCTCCGTTTTTCCCATAATTGCTTGTAATGGTAAGAATTTGTTAAACTACATTTTGAGGCGTTTTTCCTTTTCCTTGGATAGCAATAATTAGTCGTGTCAAGATGACTACTCAAGTGACAATGTGATTTCAATAAGAAAAAGTTGAAGAATAAACTATAATTATTTGGACAGTCATTTGATCAGATGTTCTTTTCCTTGTCACATTTTAAATGATTTATGAAGTTATATGTGGGTGTCTGCTGAAGAGGTTACTGAACATGTTTTAAAGCCTTTTTTTTTTTTTTTCTTATTCTTTTCCATTTCAAGTACATAACTATTGTGGGTTTTTTTTTTTTTAAACTCCCTCTCAATTTGGTTTAAACAGAATCCTGGGGAAATTAATCTGATTTAAACTTGCTCTTGACATTAGCCATCATAAAAAATCTGTATTTTTCACCTTTAAGTAGCCTATGATATCTGCCATTTTTTTCTAACTAGATATTTCCTCAAGTAAGTTCCTTGGTGCAGTAGACCAACAGAGACAGTCTCAAAATATAAAAGCCTATGATTTAAAACAAAACAAAACAAAAATGGAAAAACACTCTAAGCCCATCTTCCACTGACTAGTCACATGCTGCTTTGCATATTAAATATTCTGAGAAACTCTTCATTTTGTACAACTCTTTGACTCTTCAGCATTTCTCGAACTTATTTGGCTCAAGGTCTCTCTATTCTCCTAAAATTTACTAAAATTAATTTGCTAATTTTTCTGTGGACCCCATTTTTCACAGAAAAGGCTTTGGGAAGTATTCATTTAGCTGGTAAGTATACAAATTCAATCATATAACTCTGGTGTGCTGCCTTCTTCCAAATAAGGAAAAATAACCTGAAAAAGCAACATCTTACAGATCTGAAAATGGAATTATCATTTTTGACAGTGGTGGGAAGTCCCAGCTTTAAAGAAGTCCTAGAAAACTTTGCCTTGATAACTTAGAAAGGAGTGCTTCTAAGTGTTTCTTAGAAAGGTGTTTGGAGTATTTAGTAGCATGGTAAACACTTATCAATGCACTTCTATGACTCCTAAGACTTGCTTTGTAATCGTAATCCTAGAATACTCCTGGATTGAAACAAGTTCTATGACAGTAGATTGTCAGTGGTGGTTGGAAGCGTCATTTCTGAGCACTCTACCTGTGAGTTCAGTACATGGGACGCTTGTGCTGCTGAAGAAAGGGCAAGCAACAAGGGCATGTCTATAAGCAAGACACAGTAAGGCCTTTGAATGGCAAGGGAATCATTTGCCTTTTATCTTTGATTAAAGGGGATCAGGTGTTTGCCCATAAGAATTGCACTCCAAGCAACATGCAGTTCTATTCTGGAAAATGCCCATAAACTAGAGATATGTCTGTTTAAATAAACATAAAATCATGAATGTCCTACAGCCAAATGAGACACTGGCATTTAGGAGTGAAAGCGGACAAAATCTGCTTTCTTTTTTTTTTAATAAATGACTCAACTTTCAGATTATCCTATCCAGATTTTTCAAGAACAAAAGAACAAATAATCCTATGAATTCTGATGTTTACTTGGGTCACAGAATACAGTTTCTACTTTTGCATCCTGAAAAAAGCATGTGAAGGAGAGGATTCATTTTTTTTTTTTTTTTTTTTTTACCAAGATAATCTAACCACTGCTCCTGAGATGATATGAGATGTGTTAAAGAATTCAGGCCAGCATCCTAGCTTGGAATAATGCGTATTCTTTGCTTTTCAATGTTCAGTTGGTATTTTCATACTCCTCAAGTAGGACTGGAGGGCAATTATTAGTTGCACTTGTCTCAGCATCCTTGTACCTACTTATTTTGAAACCTTTCATTTGTAGCGACAGCTGCAAGGTGTCCCTTCAAGGATTTTGCTTTTTTGATTTATACTTTTATACTCTCAAATCTCAATTGAGATATCCGAGCCTCATTCCATTTTCTGACCTTTCACTATCAAGCCAGAGTGACCCCCAATCTCTTAGGACTGGGCTACATTCCAAACCAGGTTATGGAAGAACAAGGGCAGAGAATCAAAGCCACACATCACCCGGGTCCCAAGGAGACACTTCATGTAAAGCCAAGTGAAGGCCGACCAATCGGCAGACCTCAGTTATGTGCCCGTGTGAGAATTCTCAACTCTCCACCCTTTGAACTTTTGACATTATTTTTGAGTGTGTGTGAGTCCTGTTTATACCAAACACAAAAGCCAGACAGATGCTCAGTTTGGCATGGGAATTGGACTCCTGGAAAAAAATATTCTTTTTTCCTTTTTTTTTTTTTTTCCTGGTGAGGATGGACACTGCTGAAATACATCCTAGTTGCTGACATATTAGTGAATATTCCACGCATCTGTTTCTGGTGATTGTTCTCCTCTTGACACACCTGTCATCATGCCTACGCAGTGAGGCATTTCAGATAATAAAACCCTCAGAGCCTGGTGAAATGGACGTGGTGGTCAATAAGGCTGCAGGCTAATGTATCTGGAAATCAGCTGAGCATAAGGGCTCGCGCACGCTCCCGCACTCGGCAGTTCCCTCTTTGGGAGGAGTGCTTCCGCACGGAAGGTTGCTCAGACTGGGAGGGAAATAGCCTGTCCAATGTGAGTCTTTTCAGAGTCCTTCATTCCCACAAAACACCCAGTCTGATTTTTCAGGAGGAAAGCAAACTAACCGGGTTAAAGGCAGGTTTTTTAAGCTATCATTCACTTTAGTGTAACAATGCATCTTTCACCACTTTTAAATGTATCTTTGCTTGTTGCTGAATGTGAAGATAGTTGTTCAGCACTGAGTACAGTGCCTGGGCATGACACGCAGTATGCTAACACCACGCTAACAAAAAAGGGCATTCTTTTTGTCCCTATCACATTGAGCCTAATAACACCCCAAAGAAATAAACATATATTGATACAGCAGGTAAGGAAACTTGCTCACAGGGACCAAGTTACACGTCACACATCCAGTAAATGGAAGAGCTGCCTGCCCCTGCCCTGCCAGCCAGGACAAGTGGCAGTGACATCCTCACTACAGAGGTCCAGGGCGTCACACAAAACGTTGTAACGTGAACCAGATTATGATATATCCGTGGCAGGCTAATATACCATTAATCAACCCCTAACAAGCAACCCAGTTTGGGTATAGGCTATTTCTAAACCCCAATTCATGCCCTATTGAAAAGCCACCCTCGGCAGTCAGTAAATGAGACCAAGATTGGGAAGAAAGGAAAACAGCATCCTCTCTCTGTCCAGTAGGGCCTTGTAAATGGTCTGTCAGTTGGATTGTCCTATTTATAAGGCCTTTGTTTTTCCTTACTATAAACTCTTAAGGGCACTCTGTTGCCTGGTACGATTCAATATGACTGGAGCTTGCAGGGGTCTTGATCTTTATATAC
This sequence comes from Loris lydekkerianus, assembly GCA_963574355.1. Taxonomy (NCBI): domain Eukaryota; kingdom Metazoa; phylum Chordata; class Mammalia; order Primates; family Lorisidae; genus Loris; species Loris lydekkerianus. Next base: position 19,959 of record CAUYPK010045842.1, read on the forward strand.
AGTGCACCGCGGGAGTGATTTATAAACCACAGTCCCAGAGCATCCCAGGAATGGGAGTGAATTGAGGACGCTAAGTGAACACAGGTGCTATGAATTCCAATGCTAGCCCAGCACGGGAAATGTCCCCAAACTCATTTCCTGCCAGGGAGAATGGGGATGTGGTCGGAGAGAATTAGGGGGATGGCAAACCCCACAAGGGATGAGGTTGGTATCCAATTAGCTTCTTTTCATATTACGGGTTTAGGGAGGCCAAGTAATCCCAAGATGGCTCCAGTCATTTTCACATTGGCAAAGAGGAACAATATCGCTTTTTAATAGTGTGAGGTCGGAGGAAAAAAAGGGCAGAGGGGGGAGAGGGGAGAGGAGGATTGCGAATACACATAATTCCCTGGACACGAACATTTTTATGAAAAAAAGAAAGAAAAGAGATTAAAAAATTAATAACTTGAACGTGTGATCAATAAAAATAATTATCATGTTCCAGTCCATTTTTCATAAGGCACTCAGTGACCTGAAAGTAGTTTCTGACACAGATACATGTATGGGAGGGAACATGGCACTTGAAATGCACAATTACCAAAGATTCCCTCCTTTAAAAAAAGATTTTCCTGTTCAGATCTCAGTCTGTGTGTGTGTGTGTGTGTGTGTGTGTGTGTGTGTGTGTGTGTGTGTGTTTTCCTCCTGTCTTCTACACTCAACCGTTCAGTCTAAAGACAGTCAGGGAGCTAAATATATATTAATTAGAACTCTTGGGGCTGGCATCAGTGAGATACAATTATACCAAGCGGATGCCATTCCGGGCTCTGATAGCTTCATTTAAATTCCTGAATAAAACATGAAATATCTTTAATGAGAAATGAATATAGTTGTCAGGAGGGAGTAGTTCTGATATTGTTACTAGTCGAGATACAGAAGATGAAGACATAATGTGGAATACCTTCCATTTCATATAAAAATGACGGTTGTTAGAAAAGACCTATCTGTCTTCTGAGACATTGTGTGTGCTACAAAAATCAAAAAATCACAGAGCCTAACAGCAGAGCGTCCTCCCAAGGAACCGCAGCATCGGAGCTTCTGTGCACTCGCGGAAAGGAGCACGCTCTGTCTGTTATCAGGGAAATGATCACCTCTAACAGTGTCAATAAGCGTAAACATGTGCCACTCAGTCCAGCAAATTGCTGCTGCTTCCTGAGTAAGAGTTGAATGAGATTTTATGTCCATAAACATATTTTTTGAAAGCATAAGAGGGAAAGAGACTTGTGTCCTTATCTCAAATCTCCATTCTCTTCAAGACAGTTGCTGCCCAGTTGTGGAGGAAGGGGGACGAAGCAGAGGGAAATGGGTTAGTAAATCCCACTGTCAAGGAGATGGGAGCCACATGGCTTCTCACACTGCCCAGGCCTCCTCTTTGATCACAGGCCCTGGGAAGCCTGAGCCCGAGCCCCAGGCTCCAGCAAAAGCCTGTCCACCTGTTGGGCCGTGGCGGGGATTTTCTTCTTTTCTTTCCAAGGGCTTCTTTTTATTCATCCTGTCTTTCATAATTAAAATAGCAGCACGCTACCTGGCATGCAGGCGGCACCTGTTTTAATCCCAGGTGACCTTCACGCGCTTTAGAAATATTACCAACAATAACTGGGGCTTGCCATGACTGCCATTGAATTCGGAGGGTCAGTTCCCCGGTCTGGGTGACTGGGAGGTGGGAGAGGGGCAAAAACTCCACGGAGACCTGGCAGACAATCTGTCTGGAGCAAAATAGGAAGATGAGGATCTATTTTTTCCATATCACCCATCGTAGTCTGGAGCTATTATAAAAGATAAACAAAAAGCACTCCACTGTCTTTTTTTCTGACTCATAGATGAGATACTACTCTGCCTTTATAAAGGAGATTGAGAGGTGAGATGAAGCAGCCCAGGTGGGTCAGTTGATACAGAGCTTGTCATCCTGCTATTAAGCTCTGCATTCATTGGACACATAAATGGGTGCCCATGTGCAATGCACTGTGGGAAGATACTGAGATGAGGTCATCTGGGTTACTACCCTCCTGGAGCTCATGGGCAGCAATTCCCAAATAATGCCACTGCATGTGAAGGCCCTCAGAGCCTGCCTTCCCCAGCTCTGCTGCCCATCTCCCCCTGGAGAAGGGGATACTGAGTCTCTAGCCAGCATTGCTGGTGCAGAACCACACTTGGAGCAGCGGGGGTTCAGGAGGCTGAGCTGGTCAGACACTGCAAGCCTGTGCATCTTCACACATGCTCCCTCTGCAGGACTGACCGCCTCCCTGTCCATCCAAACATTATTTTCTGTGGAGTCATTCCTGAACATGTCTTCCTCCTTTTGCGTGGAGGGAGGGGGACAAGACTCTTAGATGCATCTTTCTCAGTTCTTAGGAGATATATTCCAAGACTCCCCATGGATGCCTGAAACCTTGAAGGGCACTTGGCTCTGTACATACCATGTTTTTTTCTCCTATACATTCATAATGAAGTTTAATGTAAGAACTAGGCACAAGAAGAGATTAACAATAATAACAACTAATAAAATAGAACAATTATAATAATATGAACACTGTTATAGAACAGTACTTAAATCTCTCAAAATACCTGATACTAAGTGACTCATGGGTACGGGTAATGTAGACAGTATGGAAATGCTGGACAAAGGGATGATTCACATCCAGGGTGGGATGAAATGGAACAGTGAAAATGATTTCACTGCTACTCAGAGTGGCACAAGTTTAAAACATATGAACTGTTTGTTTCTGGAATTTTCCATTTAATATTTTTGAACTATGGTTGACTGCAGGTGACTGAAACCATGGAAAATAAAACTGTGGATAGGCAGGACTACTGTATAACATTTTTTTCTGTTCATAGCTTTCAATTTGTCCAATGTTGCCTCACTGATTATACCGAAAGCTACTTGATAAAAGCAATCATACAACTCATGCTTCTAACCCTACGCCTGCCATGTAGTAAGAATTCAAATCAATATTGGTTGAATAAATGGATGCATAAATAAATAATGAAAATAGGTGCTAGGACCTGTTGAATCTTTCTAAGTTCGTACTGTCCTGCATAAAATAAATGCACAGCTTTGCCTTTTTCCTGCTTTCACCAAAAGCCAAGAAACCCAGCTAAACAGGAAAATACATTAAATTATGTTCTCTCCTTTCATGAGATCAAATAACAATTTGACTGATATACTTTTAAGATTCACGAATAACTTTTGTTCTCCAAAATTGATTGAATCAACCCTTTGTTTTGATCTCCTCTTTTTAGTTTTTAAGTCTGTTCTATAATTATCTCTTTGCTCAGGATTGAATTAATATCAGTAATAACAGTCATAGCTAACTTCCACAGAATCATCTTAGAACTGCCATGAGTGCCTCACATGTGTTAACTTATCCTTGCTCCCACCTTATCCAACTTATCCTTGCTCCTACCTTACTCCCATTAAACAGATACAGAGACAGAGAAAGTTAGTTGTATTGCTCAAAGTCCACCAATCTTTGTACATATTGGATAATGAACTATTCTTTATCTCTGCAAAGATTAAAGCAAGAATATAAACAAGAAAATTGCATGAAGAAAGATTAAATCAGAATACCAAAAAATTCTTCTAATGTTCAGAAGCATTAGCACAGGTTGCCCAAATAGAAAAGCCTTTTCTTGAAATAGTGTGACATATATTATCTAAGAAAATATCTTTGCTAACAATTTTTTGTTTGTATTTTCAGCATTTGCCAGCCTAGCCAAGAGATTTGTAAGCTTGGCACTTGGTTCTGATTTGTAACTACATGTTTTTATATCTCTCATGTCCACAAGGTAGATATTTAGTTTAAATGTAGCATTCTAGTCCAAAAGTGTCCTTGCATATTGCTGATTGGTTTGGGTCTTGAGGGCTTACACCCACCCCACTCTAGCCACCCAGACTTTCCTTCCTTAAGACTTTCTTACAGAGTAGAAGCCTCTGCTACGCTAACAGGTACAACTGGAGACTGGTTATATAAATGCAGACTGGACTGAGGGGTCTCTGTGCAAATGGGGGCCCCCTGAGTCAGAGCTTCCCCCACTTGAGTTATGGTCATGCCAACATGGCTTCAAGGCTCCTGTTGTCCTGTTTGCCTTTTACCTACCAGGGCTGAAGCACAGCCTTCTTGGGTCAGTATATGCAAACTCTATTTCCTAAGTGGGAAGCAGGAGGTCCACAGTAGAGACAGACCACGTCCACTGTCTCCTAATTCTTCCCCTGCAAATATACATGGCCTCCTTCTGCAGGCAAGCTTCCCTGTGTATTCCTACCCACCACCTGGCTTTGCTAAAAATACTTTGGATTATCAGATTAGGGGAATTCAACTTTGTGGGACCTGTGGATCCTCAAGGATGGCATCCCTCATCCATGTGAGCTGGGTCTGGTCACAGCACCCTCCACATAAAGCCTCCAGGCAGTGCCCCATTTCAGTGGGAGTTGGCACATCCCATCAGAGCTCATCCTGAACCCCAACCCTGTCCACGCTGACTGCCCACCTGACACCAAGGTTGCTTCCCTGCCTAGAATCCTATGGTGGTGTCTGATTTTAACGCTGGTGCCTATTTGATCCCCAGCTGCTTTCCCTAGACCCACAGGCACACATCAGTGTTCTTGGGCCAGGATGGGGTCCCCTTGCCCACCCAATTCTGAGGTCTTCCTTTTATCTGCCTTCCATATTGCCGAAGACCCACCATGACATTGAATCACGGTGAAGGGAAGGCCAGCCTTCCCAATGTAGATCAGATAATTAAAATGACTAAAATAAAGGGCGACACACCCGTGAAGAGCAGCCTTGCCCATACATAATCTCATCCAGACTCAGTGTTAGCAAGGTTGTTGATTATGTCAAAGTCTAATAACAAAAACAGCTATCGTTTAGTGCCACAACCACTTGTGTACAGCTGAGTGCCTACCGCACCTGGATTAGCCCAGTGGATCCTCAGTGAAATCAAAGGTCCTTTACAATCTGCCCCATGGACGTTGGTGGCCTCATCTGTCCCTGCTTCCATCTTAAACCATATTTTCCAGCCCTAGTGAGCAAAACAGACTCTTCCTTCATGCTTTCCATGTATGTGTCCTGTGAGGTACCACTTTGCAAAACTGAGGTTTGGTGTGGGAAGTTAGATTGCACAAAGAGGATGTAACAGAATTGGAGATAAAAGACTCATTTCTGTTGAAGTCCATGCTCTAAATCTCTAAATCATACCAGTAGAATAAAAACAACATCTTCCCAAATTTCTCCCTCTTCCAAAGGCTAGGAGAGGACAGCTTCAGTGCACATTAACTTTGAATGACTGGAACTACATATTAGTACCGTGATTGCCTAGGAATACTTTCATTAAGTAAGTTCACCTGGAGGTGGTGGGGGCTGTTGCAGTTCTCTAAACAGCAGTGTAGCAAGCAAATGTGAAGAATGTATGCTCCCCTCCAGCAAATGCATAACCTTAAGATTTTAGCCATTTGGTCTGAGGTACCAGAGATAATTAATTGCCTTTTTGGAGCATGGGATTTCTGGCCACAGGGATGAAAGTTTGCCGGGAAACTGTCACCTGTCCTGATGGTTTTCTCTGTTTCTTCCTCCCCTAGAGTAGGTGTGTGTGTTGCCAGTGTTAAATCGGGGAAAGTAGGGTGAAGACAGAGCTGGGACTAGCTTGGACACAAAATTTAAGAGACGCCGTAATTAATGCAACATTTTTTTCAAAATTAAATATTCAACGCAATCATCAACGACGAATTAAATAGCAAAATCGTGCATAAGCACAGTATTGGTATTCCCATTGCCTTTTTCCATTGAGGCTTCTTCCACAGACTAAGTGGCTTATAAACAACATAACTGTATTTGTCACAGTTTGGGGGGCTGGGAAGTCCAGGATCAAGTCCATGGCAGTTCGGTGTCTGGTGAGGGCTCGTTTCCTGACCACCTCTTTGCTATACTTGCACATGACAGAAGGAACAATGGAGCTGCCTGAGTCAACTGCATTCATGAGGGCTCCACCCACATGACCTGACCACCTCAAAGTCCCTACTTCCTAATACCATCATGTTGAGGTGAGCATTTCAACAGAGGAATTTTGAGGGAATGCAAAAATTCATTCTATAGCACTGATTTCTTTTTTTTCCTTTGGCTTCAGGTTTCGATAGGGGCTCAATATGGCACCAGGTGGAGATGAAATTGGGGCAAGGGATTCATGGAGCTCATAAAATATTTACTACCTGTTTTTTTCTGAGTGAAATATAGCCCAAAATATTGCTTCAACTATGCCAATAAAGGCAGGAAATGCAGTTATCTAGATTTTGGGAGGACTGGACTCAGTGGTTCTAAGTAAGAAACAGCAGATGGTTTCTCTCCCCTGCTGTTTGGAGCACGGCCACTTTAGAATCCCAAAGTTCCGGGTCCTGCCTGAAATCCTTAGCAGAACCCAAAGCTTTCCTAGTTGTCCCTTCCCAGTGAATAAAATGTCCTGGCCACGTCTGAGTAAGAAGATACCCAGCCCAGGTCCATATCCAACCTAAGCTCTCAGCCCATTTTCAACCCCTCCGGTCTTTTGGCTCTGAATCAGATCCCTGGCAGAGGAACTTGCGCAGGAAAGGAAGTTCAAGTCAGATTTTTCTCCTCCTTGAGTCACTTTTTTCAACAATTTATCAATCCTTGCCATTTAGGGCCCTCAGGGGTAGAGCTCAGTGAGGAGAAGAGATAGGTATGGGAAAAGGTTTCTATGACAGGAATTGTCGAATCTGGTATTGATGGCTTCTGGCTATGGCAGAATCCAGATGCTGAAACTTTTTCTGGGACCCTTTGGGGTTGGGATGGGAGAATCTTTGGATAACTCTTATTTTCAGAGTTTCTATTCTGTGATATTCTTTAATATGAACAGTCTTTCCTGATGGCTACTTAAAACACTCTCAGTCCTGTTTTCTGCTGTTTCCCTCCAAAGCCCCTTCCATAGCTCTCCTGGATGGATCTCTTTCCATAGGACACGGTCTTCATTCTTACAAGGGACCCATAGCCAGCCCCTGAGCACCTCAGGTTCATGGGCTCAGCTAACCTCAGAGCACAGGAGCCCCAAAGCTACCCAGGGGCAGCTCTAATCACTGCCCTTTGCATCCTGCAGTCAGTCAAACATCTTCCTCCACCCCACAGCCACACACATCCAGCAGAGGGCACATGCCAGACTTTCCATGTGCTTCTCCTAAGGCACCTGCCCATTAGCCAAGAAAAAGTAGACACACTTTCTCGCTCCCATGGGAATGAAGGGGGAGGATCACGGAGAGCAGAGACCACTTGTACCCTCAAGAAATCCTTCAGACTCTCAGTAAACTCTTAGCCTTTTTTGTATAATCTACAACTGTCTCCATGTCACACCCAAAAGGAATTTCAAGGATGTGTTTTTAATTCTCCGGAAGCAATACAGAATAATTCACATATGGTAGGGTTTGTTTCAAACATAGAACATAAGATAAAAACAAACACAATCTAATATGGTGTTATTAGAAATAGTACCTTGCCTAGAGACAGTGTGACATCTTAAATGGAGAAAATGATCAAACGTGGACATACGTGCACACACATGTGCACACACACGCACTCACACACAAACCCAAACACAAATGGAAGAAGTAAAATATTAAACACAAGGCAATGTTCTCAGATCATGTGGGGGAATTTCTCTCAGCCAGATTCATAGATTTTTCTCTCTAAGCTAACTTCCATCCATTAATTTCCTCTGCAATTGCCCTCAGGCAAGGCACTGTTGACACATGCTGGATCTACTCTTCAGTGAGCCTTCCACCTAGTCTCCCTACATGCACACTGCTGTCCCTCTCCAAGACCCCCCCACATATCTCTGCCCAATAAATCTTTATAAATCACAATGCTATCCTGCATCTTCCCTTTATCACCATCAATGGCTCCCTAGTGCCTACTAAATAATTTCAAATGTCTCGATATGTTTTTCTTCCATGACTTCATTTCTTGTCTTTTATATACAGAATACCTCTATTTGAGCCAAATTCATTGTGGTCCAAAACAGCCACACTTGGCTACCCCCCCCACACAGTAGATAAGTGTTTTTCAAACTTTTTTATCTGACAGCACACTTGAACCTATGGTCAAGCTTCCACACATACTTAAATTATGTTGATAAAAAAGAGTAAGAAAGAGAATATATTTACTATGCTTTGACTTCTTTCAAAAATAATTTAATTAATTGATCTTTACAAATTCTTGCATAACACCTAAGATGCTCTCAGGGCACACCAGTTGAAAATCACTGCAGTAGATACTCCATCGTTGTGATGAAGAGGGTTCTAAATGTCCATGCTGTTAAAAGATTAATGAGTAGAGGGTAATATTTAATGTGCAAAGGTTATTTAAACAAGGTCCCCAAGTTGATCGTTATTATTTTGCAATTAAATTGCCTCTTTGTGCATCTATTTCCACAATTCATTATGATTTTTTAAGGAGAAAAACTGTGCCCCTTTATCAATATAAGGCCAGAGTCTGGTAACCAATAAATATTTGGAAAGTGAATAAATGAATGTTATTCAAGGGATAGCAGAGATCACAGGACTGGGTTAAAGGGACTGAAAACAATAAGTTGATGTTAAAATATAAGAAGTACAGGGTGGCGCCTGTGGCTGAAAGGAGTAGGGCACCGACCCATATGCCAGAGGTGGTGAGTTCAAACCCAGCCCCGGCCAAAACCTGCAAAAAAAAAAAAATTAAATAAATAAATAAATATTATATATACATATATACACACATATATATCATATATATATGACGTACAAAACAAACAAAACAGACAAAAATTATAAAATGTGCACTTGGGTCAGGTTAGACTGCATAACAAACATCATCAGAGACTCAGGGACTTAATGCAACAAAAGTTCACTTCTGTTTACACTGAGTCCAGAGTGAATGCTCCTACATGCCAGTTTCCTAGGAAGCTTTCCTCCAAGTGGTCACTTAGGATCTGGCTCCTTCCATCAGCCATCAGCTTACTATGCATCAAGTCTTCCTTCAGGTCCTCTTCTGGATCTTCTGCATCCAGCCAGGTGACAAGACTGAGAACACTCAGGGGTCTCTCAAGGGGGGACGTTTCAGGAAGCAGGACAGGGGTGTCCACAGGATGTCATCTCTTCCAGGCACATTTTACCTCATATGCTAGATTCTTCTGTGCAGATTTAGAGCAAGCATGGAAACCCTCTCTCTGCCAGTTCCACAAGCTAGATCTTAACAGCCTCAACTGCAGAGTGATTATGTTAATTAGCAATTGCTGCATATCATATTACTCCAAAACTTAATGGGCTTACACAACATATATTATCCCACAGTTCCTACGTGCAATTTAGTAACTGAGTCATCTGGCTTGGGATTTCTCCTGAATCCAGTGTGGGTCAGGGCCAAGGTCATCTCTGGGCTATACTAAGGCAGTGCTTTTCAAACGGTGTGCCATGGTACACTGGTGTGCTGTGAGAGGATCTTAGGTGTGCTATGAAAAATATTAAAGATCATTAATTGAATAATTTTCAAAACAAGTTCAAAGCACAGTAAGTATATTTTTTAACTGTTTTTTATTTTTATCAACATAAGTGTGCCATAGAAATTTAACTCTAGGTTCAAGTGTGCCATGAGATTAAAAAAAAAAAAAAAAAAGTGTTGAAAAACACTGTATGAAGGAGTTGATCTTTTTTTTTTTTTTTTTTTGTTGCAGTTTTTGGCTGGGGCTGGGTTTGAACCCACCACCTCCAGCATATGGGGCCAGTGCCCTACACCTTTGAGCCACAGGCACTGCCCCAGGGGTTGATCTTCTTTAAAGCTCACACGATGTTTGTTGCCCAGATTCAGTTTCCAGCATGATCTCCAGGTTCTCATACTGAGAGTCTCAGGGCCTTTCTGGCTGTTGGTCTCTTGATAGGAAAGCTTACGATGTAGCATCTTGACCCAACAAAGTGAGCAGCCCAAGAATAGCCAGGGCAGAGGGCAAGCAGGAGGGAAGCTGTGGTCATGCATAACCAAATCCCATAAGGACATTCTATCACTTTGTCATAATCCATTCATGGGAAGCAGGTCACTGGCTCTAACCCCACTCAAGGGCACATATACCCGGAGGCAGGAATTACTCTGAGTCATTTTAGAAGCCATCTACAACAGAGGTCATTGAAAAAGAACTCTAAATGCCCAAACTGTGGTGACTGAGAAACTGACTAGAACAGTTAAAGGGGCTAGTCAGGGAAATTTGGCATGTGACATTTTGGTGATGGAAGGGACAAGGACAGAAAAACCTGTGGAAAGAGAGAAGACAAGACAATAGATGTGTGTGTTCAGCACATGAATTACCCTGAAGCTTGACTGTGAACAGGAGTGTTGATTCTAAAACACTATGTGCAATAGCTCGAGAGAATAAAATAGGATCATTAAAGGTGAAAGACTGTTAGAAAAAGTACATCACAAGGCTGTCTGTGGCAATAATCATTGCTATCTCAGAGATTTGGTCTAAGCATTAAATGAGATGAGTCATCTAAAACCACCTGATTCATTGGGTCTCACTCAGGTGGGTCCTTAGAGCCTTCTAACAATCTCCCAGGTAACCCAGATGCTTCTTACCTGAGGACTATGCTTTGAAGAGGGCCTGGCCCATATGTGCCCAGTGAAAATTGTTCCCTTATGTCAGTGGTCCCTTTTCCTTTTGGGGAAAGCTAAGAAGGCATCAGGATGACCTGAGGGCTGTGGCTTCACCTCCAGAGTTTAGGAGTCAGAAGGTCTGGGATGAGGCCTGGGCACAACAGGGACAGTAAGTTCTGAAGACACACAAGCCATTATCCCTGCCCTCAAGTTACAGTCTATAACTTGGACAGTTTCCTCTCTCCTCTGGGGGGGAAATCTGTCCATAGAGCCAACTACAGTAATAATACAAGACACCTTGGAGCTATTAGAATGTAGTTACAAATGCCTTAATTAGGGCAGGAGCAAGGAGCCTTGTAAATCTCTTCCGGGCTCCCTCTGAAACTGCTTCCCCCACTGATGCAACCATGAGTAACTTTTTACTTTATAAACATCCTGGAACAAAATTAAAAGTCCTCCCAAAATGAGATTATAAACATTAAATGCTATCTATGACTCTCCTGATAGAAGCTACAGTAGTATTCATTTTAATATTGTCACTTAATAAATGTACCGTAAGTTTTGTTTTCCCCCTCTAAATTATTTTAAATTTCTCTGAAATGGCAGGTCAGAAAAAGTGTGAGTTCTTAACCTATGTGGCAGGGATTGGGGGAGAGACAAATTTAAATAACTTATGGGTACCCCCTCAGCCCCTACCACCCCATGACTTCAGCCCCACTCCCCAACCCAGGTGCCCACAATCCAGAAGACAGACGAAGTACCAAGTTCACTTCCAACCCAGGGCTTTGCATTGCCATTTTCTCTACCTGCAGTGCTTGTCTGGTCCTTTCCTTCTCTCTAGTCTAATACTTCACCTGGCCTGGTTTTCCTCCCGTGGGAAGTGGGATCTCTGTGTCAGACTGAGAGATGTGGAAGGTTTCCCAAGGAAGGCTGATGGCAGCTGAGGGACGAGAGCGCCTCCTCCAGTGTTAACAGAAAGGATGAGCAGCTGTGGCAGAGAGAAGAGCTCAGTTCACGGTGGGTGGGGGGCCCACCATGTAGGTGGTTCTTTGTCAGCGTGTGCACCTGTGGGGTGGAGGGGCGGCCACTAAGAATTCAGCCGTCCAGATGTCTTGTAGCTGTGCTACAGAGTTAGTGTTCCGTGTTGAAATCTGAAGAGCAATACTGAACAGGAGGGGGCATCACGGGGCGTGTGACAGGAAGGTGAGAGTGAAGCAGCAGAAGGGTGGATACTAGAGCCGGGGTGAAGGAAGCAGGAAGGCTTGCGGCAGGGGGACCACTGCATACATGTAGCGAGGAGGGATAGGATCCAGAGCAGAGGCCCAGGCAACAGGCCCGCCAAGGTTGTTTCTAGGGAGGGACAGAGTGAATCTGCTGAAGGAAAACGAGTTTGTGTTCTTATAGGCATTCCTTTCCAATGGGATTATAATCCCATGTTTGAAACCGAATCTGTGGACCAAATCCTTTCCCTTTCCACAGGTTCCCTAAAGCACTTAGATCCCTTTATGGCCTTCATCACCTCTGCATCCCCTTCTCTCAGAATAGTGACCTCTCTCTGCTTCTTGAAGAAGCTAAACTCATCTCCAACTGAGAGCCTTAGCACTCACTGTTCCTCTGCTTGGAACACCATTCCCTGTGACCCTGGCATTGTAGACTCTTTCTCACCTGTCAACTTACTGCCCAGCTCTAACCGACCCACTTCCCAGGGCACCATATTACCAGCTTTAATGTGCTCTTCATTATCTTCATTTCAAATGACCCAGCATCCTTATTTGCATAAGTATTTATTCTTTTTCTTCCCTCAGAGAATGTCTGAGTCATAAGAATAGAGATTTTTCTCAGACTGCACTACCTCAACCTCAGTGTCCACAACAATGCCTGGCACATAACAGATGCTCAGTCAATCTGTATGGAATGAGCAACCCCAGGAATCAGAAAGATTAAAAAGAGAATTGGGAGATACTTACTGGCTAGGGAGCCATCATTTAGTTCCATTTTCCCTAAGACATTCTCTTCCTCTTGATGGGAAGGGATCTATGATCTATGAATTTACTCACAAGAAGGGGCCAGGCTAGCGTCTTTGCAAGAGCAAATTCCCCAGGATAGGAAGGAGAGATCCCTGCTGGTTTTTCCCAGGGGATGACAGTTCTGGTGGTGGTATTGCTCACTTTTTCTCTGGGCAAGGAACATGTCTATGCAGCAGCCCCTGCTTATAACAGCTACCACAGAGACCAGACAGAAGGCATTAAAAATTAAACAACAGGAGAGTCAATCAGCTTCCAATCTCGGTTTATAGACAGGAAAATGCTTAATGACAGGTGGTCTCTGTAACAGAGGTGGCCTCTGAGAGTCATTTCTCTTGATTTTATTTTTTAATTAACTTTCATTTTCAGTATTTTGTCCCTTTTTTCTGCCCCCATGGAGGGATATTTAAATGATAAAAGGCTCACCACTGTTTGCAGAATAGCCCAGACCAACTCACCACTGGCTTCAATGAGAGGGAATCTTTAAAGATGACTCTGTCTTGGAATTCTAATGCTGCCAAGTGGCACACGTGGATTCTCATAATGTGGCTCCCAACTGCAGTTCTTTAAGCGAAAGAGTGCAGTTCTTCACAGCTTCCCCCTGACAGCCTCCTAATTACCCATTCTGAGCCCTTAAAAACAGCATTTCTCCTAGTTAAGACTCTGCCATCCGCTGCAAGACACACCAGTGAGTTGAGTATATTTTATTCAGCATCTATGAACCGTACATGAGTGGCAACAGAGGCACCATCCACGTCTTACTGTTTAGCTTGTAAGAAAGAGATAGTCTGACTTAGAATAGAGTCACTTTGACAACGTATTTATACAGGGTGTCCACAAAGTTCATGTGCAATTCTTAATAGTTGTCTGTTTTAAATGGAACATGAACTTTATGGACACCTGGTATGTATATATATACACACACATATTACATTTATTATATATACATATACGAACACACACATACACATTTGTAATATGGGCATTAATATCAAGTAAGTCCTATCTTGTTTTAGTGTGGACACCACTCTCCGATGTTCACGATCTCATCCGATTTTCATAGTCACCCTGAGAGACAGCAGTCATGTTCTAGCTATTTCACAGAAGTCAAAGCTAAGGCTCAGAGAGGTGGAACAACCCAGCTAAGTTCACATAGCTAGTGAGGGCCACAGCTGAGGTTTGGGCCTAGTCCGTCTGACTCCTGAGTTGTGCTCTCAATCCCCTCCCATGACGGAAGCATATGGGTGTGTTCTGAGGAAAGAGGGAAGGAGAAAGAAAACAATAATAACTGTGGGAACACAATAGGAACTAGTTTTGGAAAAGATCATAAATGCCGTGAGAAGTCATTTGGACTTGATTCTGTAAGTCATAAGGAAAAAAAATCAGGGTTTGAATGAAAGTTCTTTGAAAAAAAAGGGTAGCTTTAACCTTCCCCTTTGTCACTTTATTATAGTCTAAAATTATTATGTGTACATATATCTCTCTTTGCTAAAGTGAATATAAGATGAACAGAGTCCTTGTGTGATTTCTCCTCCACTGCACTCAATGCCTACAACCATGTCCAGCTCATATATTTATTGAGTGAATGAACCAAGAAGCCAGGTTTAAAACTCTGATGGTATCCCAGGCCTGGACCTGCTGGGTCCCTCAAGCTAACCTTCTTCTAACGCAACCCTCCCAGATGTTGAACAAAACAGCCCCTGGGACCTGCTTTTATCTTCCGCCCATCCCTTGCCCCAGATCTGGAATAGAAATAATCTGGCCTCAGGTTTCCTTAGACAAGGTGACCTTGCTCTGGTCCGGTCTGTGTCCCTCTCCAGATTACCTGGTGTGATGGGGAGTCCTGCCCGAAGAGGCCTTTCTTGCCTGTCGGCCATGCAATTTCCCTTTAATATTAGTTACTGTGTCACACAGCCCATATGAACAGAGGGAAAATAATAAAAACACGACCCACTTCTGAACTCACCCCTCCCTGTCCACCCCGACCCTCGCTTCATTTCCCCTTGCTTATCCTCCACAGTCAGCACAGAGCACTTAACCTTCCACGGGAAATTCGTATGCTCCATTTTCTGTGCATTATGAAGGAGCTGAAAGTAAAGGGAGTCCTCGGTGGACGGGCTTGGTTATCACACACTGACGTGCTTCTACGCTCACCACTTCCCAAAAGGGAAGCGCTGATGCAAAGGGAGCGAAGGTGCTGCAAAGTCAGGTGGGCAGGAGCAAACGCCTTTTGCTAGAAATGCCAAACTAGTAAAGCACCTACAACTGACCCGTGCAGAGTAGCATTTACTTGGTAACAAAACAGGCCAGTACAAGGCCAGCCTCACTTCTGCTGACTCCCCACTGGGGCCCTGTGCTTCAGCCTCCCAACACTGTCACACACCACTGTGTGTTTGATGTGTGCTTTTAAGGATATTGTCATGGTTCTCTGTCCCTGATAGAAAGATAACAGTGGTTTAAATCATAACAGACACTTAAACCTTGCTCACAAATGTGCAATTTGGGTCAGGCCCATCAGCAGTAGCCCCGGCCTGCTCCGTTTGTGTTGGTTGTGCTAACGCCACTGGCAGGTCTGCAGGGTCCCCTTCCAAGACAACTCACTCCACACAGTTGGGGAGGTGGTGCTGGGGGACAGGGTTAGGGTTGTTGGCTGGGGGCCTCAGATACTCTCCACGTGCCATATCCACTCCCCATATCTCCCAGCAGTAATCTAAGTACTTTAGGAGGCCAAGGTGAGAGAATCACTTGAAGCCAGGAGTTTCAAATCAGCCTGGGCAACATAGTGAGACCCTATCTCTACATAAAAAAGCAAACAAAATTAGCTGGGCGTAGTGACATCTGCCTGTAGTCCTAGCTGCTCAGGAAGAGGCTGAGGCTGGAGAATCACTTGATTCCAAGAGTTCAAGACTGCAGTGAGCTATGATTACACCCCTGCACTGCATCCTGGGTGACTGTGGGGAGGGGGGTGAGAGAGACCCTGTCTCTAACAAATACCTCTTTCATGTTTCCATGGATGGAGCTGGAACATAATCTTCTTAGTAATGAATCTCAAGAATGGAAGAAAAAGTATCCAATGTACTCAGCCCTACTATGAAACTAATTTATGGCTTTCACATGAAAGCTATAACCCAGTTACAACCTAAGAATAGGGGGAAGGGGGAGAGGGAGGGGTGGGTGGGGAAGGATGGGTGGAGGGAGGGTGATTGGTGGGATTACACCTGCGGTGCATCTTACAAGGGTATATGTGAAACTTACTAAATGTAAAATATAAATGTCTTAACACAATAACTAAGAAAATGCCAGGAAGGCTATGTTAACCAGTGTGATGAAAATGTGTCAAATGGTCTATAAAACCAGTGTATGTGCCCCATGATGTCATTAATGTACACAGCTATGTTTTAATAAAAAAAAAAAAAAGAAAGAAAGAAAGACAGAAAGAAAGAAAGAAAAGAACAGCCTGAGCAAGAATGAGACCCCCATCTCTACTAAAAATAGAAAAACTAGGCTCAGGCACCTGTGGCTCAAGTGGCTAAGGCACCAGCCACATACACCAGAGCTGGTGGGTTTGAATCCAGCCCGGGCCCACCAAACAACAATGGCGGCTGCAACCAAAAAATAGCCGGCATTGTGGCAGGCGCCTGTAATCCCAGCTACTTGGGATACTCAAGGAGAATCGCTTGAGCCCAGGAGTTGGAGGTTGCTGTGAGCTGTGATGCCACAGCACTCTACCCAGGGAGACAGCTTGAGGCTCTGTCTCAAAAAAAAATAGAAAAATTAGCCTGGCTTGTAGTGGGCACCTGTAGTCTTAGCTACTTGGGAGGCTGAGGCAAGTGGATGACTTGAGCCCAAGAGTTTGAGGTTGCTGTGAGCTCTAACGCCACAGCATTTTGCCCAGGGCAACTGAGAGAGCCTCTGTCTGAAAAAAAAATTTTTTTTGTTTTTTCAAACATTACAGAACTACACAATAAAGGCAGTCTCCCATTTTCCTTTCTATCTAAAGAAAACTCCTATAATTGCCTGGTTGTTGGCCTCCTGATTTTTTTTAAGGTACATACTAACAGGTATTATCTTCTTTAACCAAAATGAAGCCATTCTCATTTATATGTTATTTTCTTTAATTAATTTTCCAAGGATATATTCCTATATTAATGAAAGAGATTGTTCTTTAATGATGTGTGGTATTCATTATATGCTGTATCTTTCCTTATTTAATGAATGACTTATTTGTACTCATTCCCATGATTTTACTCTTAAAACAATGGTACAATAAACATCCATGAACTTGTATTTTTGTATTCTTGCCTAAATAGTTTCATAAGAGAGAAGTGGAATTCTGGGTATAAGGATAAGAAACATTGGAACAATAAAAATTTCCATTGCTATTACTAAATTACCCTCCAAAAGATGATTTTACCAAAAGACTGACTGCTTATTTTCTCAACACCCTCTTCAGCACTGAATACTATTAGTGTTTTAACGTTCTTTTTGGTCTAAAAGACAAAAGATATTTACTTGCCTTTGTTTAATTGGTAATGAGAGTGGGAGTTCTTTTATGTATTAATTGGCCACTTACTGTTACAGGAACAATTTTTTTTTATTTTGTTTCTATTTTTAACTTTTTATTATGGAAATTTGCTAGTATACAGAAAAGAAGCACCATGCTTCAATAATTACCAACATTTTTGCCAAACTCAGATGTCATATCATTTTATACAGAAAGGGAAGAAGATTGCAAGATGTCATTTAATGCTCTTTGACTCAGGAATCACCTCTAATTCCTTGGGTATTGAGAAAAAGTTGGTAACTGAAGAAGCAACAAGCAGATTCTAGGTGTCTTGCAATAGTCGAAACGCAGTTGCTGAATCAGGACACCAGATGGCAGCCCACAGGAAAAAGAAAAAAAAAAAAAAAAGAAGAAGAAGAAACCCTTGTCTACCAAGATCCCGCAGGCCTGGAGCTATTCCGGAATTGGCTTTCCCACTAGTATTGTAAAGGCAGAAGGGATAGTCAGACACATTGCTTTAAAACATAGTAATATATATTTATTTTATTATCAGGCAACAAGTTTTTTTGTTCTTGTGAGTGTTATTATCATTGTTAAGGCCAGCAAAGATAGTATTTTAATTAGAATTGTACCAAATCTGTAAGATAATTTGAAAAAAAAAATCAAGATCCTTATGATATTTATTTTTCTGGTTGAAGAACAGTGTGTTTCACATCTCTGAATCAGTAATGTAGTTTTCCTTATAAAGATGAAGTTTTTCTTACATATAAAAATTTTTATTTGGGAACAGGTTTATTTGACATACTTGGATTTTGGTGATTTACAGAAATATATTGACTTTTGCATGGTTAACATTTAATTTCTGTATTCTTGTGTTAATTCTAGTAACTATGAATTAATTCTTTTCAATTTTATTTTCTTGCTGAGCAATCCTATATTCTGAAAATTCATAAAATTTTTGGTTTTCATTTTCCACTGTTTATGTCTTGTTTTTCTATTTCAGGCTTCCATTACTTTGACTAATAATGATATAGCAATATGAAATATCTAAAAATGTTGATAAAAAATGCATCTCTGCTCAGTACAATTGACTTTTTTTTTATCACCCAGGCTGGAGTGCAGTGATGCAATCATCTCTTACTGTAACTTCAACCTCTGGAGCTCAAGTGACCCTCCCTACTCAGCCTCTGGAATAGCTAAGCTATAGGCCCAGCTAATTTATTTTTAATTATTTTTTGTAGAGACATGGTCTCACTATACTGCCCAAACTGGTCTTCAACTCCTGGCCTCAAACAATCCTCCTGCCTCAGCCTCTCAAAGCACTGGGATTACAGACATAAGCCGCCACTCCTGGCCTGTAAGTGGACTTTTTACTTGAATAGATATGATTCATTATGTTTATTTTAATTTTGTATCATAATATGTTTTTATTTAGTATATAAATGGGTGTTGAATTTCGTTCAGTAGCTTTTTAAATAGCATTTTCAGAGAATCATGTAATATTCCTTTTCTTTTTTTTTTTTTAAATCTCACTCTGCCACTCTGGGTGGAGTGCTGTGGTGTCACAGGTCACAGAAATCTCAGCCTCTTGGGCTCAAGAGATCTTTCTGCCTCAGCCTCCTGAGTAGCTGGGACTACAGCACCTGCCACAACACCACACTAGTTTTTCTATTTTTAGTAGAGACTGGTCTTGCTCTTGCTCAGGCTGGCCTTGAACTCCTAAGCTCAAGCACTCCACCTGCCTTGGCCCATCAGAATACTGGGATTATAAGTGTGAGCCACTGCAAATGGCTATGTAATTTTTCTTAATTAATATGGTTATTTTATTAATAAGTTTCCTTATATTGTCAGTTTTCCATTATGAGGTAAATATGAGGTAAAGTTTAGTGTATTTTTGTACTAGATTTCCTAGCATTTTATTTATTTTGTGTATAATGTTGATTGTAAAGGTTTGTCTTACTATTTTTTTTCCCTTTAGTGTATCACATCTTTATGGAATTACAGGGCCAGAACTATATTTAGCTCAAAAAAAAGAACTGGATAACATCCAATAATTTTCTGTGCTTTATATTCCAGAATAAATGTATGGTGATTTGTATCTATTTCAATATTATTAATATATTACATTGTTAAGGCAGTTGTAAAAATAATATTATTTAAAAATGTTTAAATGAAGATAAATGCTGTAATATAACAGTAGAGGTGTTTTATAATTCAAAACCTTAAAGAACTTTTAATAAATGGTTTTTTTTCTATCTCAACATGTTAAAGAAATGCCTGCCCCATTATAAAAGATTATTTCTGTCTGGATGTGCTATGGGTTATACCATTACATCAAGCAGACAAAATCCTTTATTTTTGTCAGCTGTTTTGCTCAATCATGGAAAGAATAAAATGATGCCTGGTGATTCAGCATGTGAAATGTTATACCAAGCCAAAAGTTGCTGCGTACTTATTTTTCATGATATTATGGCATTTCTTAGGTGCTGGTAGATAATATCCACAATAAGACATTACATTTCTTACTTGCTGTCGGTAATAATATTCCAAGGAAGTCTTTCTTGGAAGAGGAAAAAGGCATTAAGGAATTTGACCCTTATTTTATATAATTGTATACCTTGCCTCTAGGAGTAACTAGAGGCTTGGATAATGAAAGCATAGGTGGTAAACAGCTAAATGAATAATATTGATATAGCTTAATTAGGACCCTTCCATTCACTACTGGTCCTATTTCAGGCAGTTCAACAGAACTTTCTATTATGAAGGCAATGTTCTGTTTCTGTGAGTCCAATGGGTCTTTGTATCCAGTGTGATTCTGGAGGATGTGAAACATATACAACTGTGGAATTGAATTTTCTTTTTATTTTATTTCAATTAATCAAAATTTAAGAAGCTTCATGTAGCTACCATATTGAATAATGCAGCTGGAAAGTATGAAATTTAATCAATATGGGTATATTAAAAATTCAGAATGTTTCACCACTAAAGGTTTCCTTATTATGCATAAATAAATTTCACATGCCAGTATTTTGACACTTGAGAATCAGTAACGGTCTCTGCTTACTTCTCCAAAGTTATTTATCCTTGCATTTTTAGTTTAATACTTACCTCCTGTCTGAGCCACCTTCTTTGCCATTCTGAGAAGTATTTGTTTTTCTGTCATTGGCATTTGTAACTGCTGTTTCTCTTTGTTTACACGCTTTTAGTTCTGTCTTTGTAATTTTGCATCCAACTCTACCGGATTTTTGCTTTGTTTAAAAAAATCATTTCAAATCAAAATAAGTCATTTAAATACTGGACATGAACATTTTGCTAATACAAATTACAGATAATTGTATTAAAACAGGTAATGGGTAAAAAATATTAAGAAGAGTTTGCCAGGCTCAGCACCTGTAGCTCAGGGCCCCAGACACCTACACCAAGGCGGGCAGGTTTGAACCCGGCCCGGCCCAGTTAAACAACAAGGACAACTGCAACCAAAAAACAGCCAGGCGTTGTGGCGGATACCTGTAGTCCCAGCTACTTGGGAGGCAGAGGCAAGAGAATCACTTAAGCCCAAGAGTTGGAGGTTGCTGTGAGGTGTGACATCATGGCACTCTACCAAGGGTGACATAGTGAGATTCTGTTACCTCCCCCCCAAAAAGAAAAGTTTGCCCAAAACAATTTTAATGAAAATTATAAGAATAAAATCAGCACCCTAGTATGGTCAACTCTGACATTGAACTTTTTGAAAATGAATCCATTTTACTGAATCCATTACTATTATTACATTTTAAATTTGGTAAAAATGTGCACTTCGGTATACAGTAGTTTTACCTGTAATTTTCACATCCAGTTCTATTGTTTTCAGAACTTTAAGATGTAATAATTACACTATTGTAACAATACTACATATTTTGTTTGTTTTGTTTCTTTAGGAGCAGTTTAATTGTATATTTGAAAAGCAGTATGCTTTCAAATGACCTAATAGGATCAAGGAATTATTTCAATGAATTATTTTATGATTAACAGATATCAAAATGCTATTTTTAGAGAGGTTGGAGCAAACATTCATTTGATATTAAAGCTTCATCATTTAATAGATTAAGTTATCATTTAAATCTTAATCTTCAATAGTTCAGAATAATGGGAACTGCCTTAATATAAAACACCAAAAGGTAATTTTATTTTATTTATTTATATTAAATCATAACTTTCTACATTGACGCATTTATGGGGTTGAGTGTACTGCTTTGATATACAATGTGAAATGCTTACATTGAACTAAGTAACACATCCATCACAATTATACTGATTTCCAAAAGGTAATTTTAAATGAAAATATCTGTAAATGGAATCCAGATTTTGAAAACATTGAAATATTGGACCAGCTGGATACATAAAAATTTAAACTCAAGCTTTGAAATATAAATTTTCCATCATGGAGAAAATTACCCATGAAGATGCTGAATCTGGAGGTGGAGGTCATTTTAAGTACTGAAATAAGAGAGGTGACTCATGAAGTCTTTAGGACAAAGCAGACCAGACATACTACTTCACTCAAATCTGTAACAGAGGTTTAGCCTGGTGTCCTGATGAAATATAATCTTATCGCCTTTGTCCTCACCAGCTGGTAATTTATGGTATACAATTTAATAGCCAGATGCGGTACACGTGCCTGTTGCCCCAGCTACTTGGGAGACTGAAGCAGGAGGATTGCTTGAGCCTGGGAGTCTGAGGTTGCTATGAGGTGGGCTGATGCTACCGCACTCTAGCCTGGGCAACAGGGCAAGACGCTTGTCTCAAAAAACAAAAAGAATGTTCAAAATTTGTTGCCATAAACTTCTGGAACTTTTGAAGAAGTTATTGTTATGTTGATGTTTGGGTATTAAAATAGGCAATTTAATTTAAATTTCAGAGGGAGGACAGAATCTTGTTCTGTCACGTAAGGCAGACTGCAGTAGCACTATTCCCATTGGAGTTTTCCATCCAAGTCATTGGTCTGTGAAATAGCAGCTGAACTAGTACTGCTAGATATAGTTGTCAGACATTTAAAGACCTAGGGAAGAGCACCTAAACTACCTCTTAATCTTTTATTTCCTAACCAAATTCCTTCCTCACTTGCAAACAAACTAATTTTTTTTTTTTTTTTTTTGAGACAGAGCCTCAAGCTGTCGCCCTGAGTAGAGTGCTGTGACATCACAGCTCACAGCAACCTCCAACTTCTGGGCTTAGGCGATTCTTTTGCCTCAGCCTCCCAAGTACCTGGGACTACAGGGGCCCACCACATGCCCAGCTATTTTTTGGTTGTAGTTGTCATTGTTGTTTGGCAGGCCTGAGCCAGGCTGGAACCTGCTGGCTCTGGTGTATGTGGCTGGCGCCTTAGCTGCTTGAGCTTACAGGCACTGAGCCACTACTAAATGTTTTCAATGAGTTTTCAAGGAACCAGCAGACTCTGAGACCTCAATCCAGGGTATCTCTGAGCAGAAGATAAACTAGCTATTCGTATTGCCCAAAGCACACAGTGGGTATCCCATATGTATCCCTGAAACAGGAGCCAAACTTCATAATCCATTGCATTTGGGTAGAGCCTCATGTGCATAAGACTAAGAATGGCATAAAACTTGCGTGGTAATAGTTTCCAGAGAAGTGTTATGCTATTTTCATTTACAAACATCTGGATTTCCCAAAGGTCTGGTTGCTTCAAGAATAGTTTGGTCTGTATCAGTCCAGTCAGGAAAACAGAAACTACTGTACAGTAGTTTTCTCTTTGTTTACATGCTTGGAAGGGCTAGAGGAGAAAGGGAGAGAAAGGGAGGAATGCTGCCCAGAGCTGAGAAAGCTCTTAGGCTGGAGCCCTCTGGCTGCACCTGCTGCTGGAGACGAGTGGCAGGTGCAGAATCAACCACTGAGACACCTCCATCACTAGTGTCAGGCCAGAACGGCTTCTTTTCTCTTACCTGTAACACCGGTTGACTAACCCTGACTGGAAACCAGTGGGTAAGAGATTCTGGAAAATGGAGTATACAGGCTTCCAGCCCCTGCAGTTATAAAATAGAGAGGACAGAAAGGAGAGCATAACATTGAATCAATACAAAAATAACGTACAATAATATTATCAGTCAATCAGGTGGATGTTAAATAATTTCAATCAATTATACTTGATATAAAATTAGTTATGAATGAATGGAAAAATGTACAGCACCAATCACTTTTTTCTCTCTTTTTTTTTAAGTTAATTAATTAATATTTTTGGAGGGGGGACAGAGTCTCAAGCTGTCACCCTGGGTAGAGTGCCATGGCGTCATAGCTCACAGCAACCTCCAATTCTTGGGGTCAAGTGATCCTCTTGCCTCAGTTTTTCTATTTTTAGTAGAGGCGGGGTTTCACTTTTGCTCAGATTGGTCTTGAACTCATAAGCTCAAGCAATCTACCCCCCTCGGCCTCCCAGAATGCTAGGATTACAGACATGAGCCACCTCGCCTGGCCTTTTTTTTCTTTTTATCTTTTTGAGACAGAGTCTTACTTCGTTGCCCTCCGTACAGTGCAACTTTTTTCCTATCATTTCTTGAGACATCCTGTCATTGAGGCTTCTTAAGATAGCAATAGCACAGAACTGAGATAGGGAATCAGGGATGGTCCAGGTAAGAAAGAAAAAACAGGGGCAGCACCTGTGACTCAAAGGGGTAGGGTGCCAACCTCATATGCCAGAGGTGGCGGGTTCAAACCCAGCCCTGGCCAAAAACTGAAAAAAAAAAAAAAAAAGAAAGAAAGAAAGAAAGAAAGAAAGAAACAAACAAACAAACAGTGTGGGTCAGGTTCAGGGGTAGATACACAGATAACTTAATGAAAAGACAGATTTTGAACAAAACTTCATTTTCCCAATTTTGTCTTCAAAATTGGAGATGGATGTAGGCAAGCGGCCATAAAAACCTTTCCTTTTGTCTAAGTAGCAAGAGCCAATGAGATTCACAAGAAAAAAATCTAGCTAACTAATTATGTGAAAAGTCTCCTTTGTAATGGAAGAAATGAGTCACCAAAAATACAAAAGCTACATAAATTAGCATCCTTAGATGTCTTTAGACAACTGAGGAAAACAGCATACATAATAGAGTTATGTCCCCAAATTAACTTCCTTTCATACACCACCCAGGCATATCCACAAGCATTTGTAAAAGGCTCACATTACCAACATTTGATACCTGATGTGGAATTATTTTTAACTCCTATTTCTTACACCCTTATTCTGATTCATAAAGTGCTTTGCTAGAGTTCACTGGGCTTTTGTGGTTGGAATTAAATGACTCAAAAATGAGTTAATTCCTGTTTTATTTGTTGACATAAAAAACATTCAATGAGCAATGAATAGCAGAATGGTTGCTCGAATGGTAAACATTCACAGGTCATTTCAGAGATTGTTTTGAAAATTCTGCTGTACAATGAAACACATTCAATTTTAGAAGATCTTATTTACTTAAAACATTAATTTTAAAAATGAACTTTGCTACTTTCCAGGTTATATGTATATGTGCACAGACAATTTTAATTTATGATTATATTTTATGGGGTACCGCTCTGAATTGCTGTTCCAGAGACTTTTTCCTAGAATTATGAAGCAGTTTGGAATTATAAAATTTAGGATAGATTTCTGGAAATTTATTTTTTAAAAGCTGCCACTTGCTGTCATCATGAAATACATACTGTATACCTAACAGAAATTAATACTATAGAGATAATAAAACAAGCTCACATAAAGTGTGTGTGCGATTTAACTTTATGTCCACCCTGTCTATACATTTAAATTTTTCATTTGTGATAAAAATAACAGTATTTCTTATTAGATACTTTTCTTAAGTTTGTGCACAATTCTCTCCCAATTTTCCTGGGTCTGGGATAATCAATCAATTTCATAGCTAAAACTCCTAGGAAAATATCTAAGATGTGAAAGCAATGAATCGAGTCACATTAGTTTATGTAGTTTAAGCGTTCCCCTCTCATGTCATGGAGGAGATGGGGTGAACATTCAAGATACATTTGTGGAATATTGCATAAAGACTCAAAGGTCTTTGGAGGGTCATCCACAGAGGCCCTGTCCTTGGTTTTCCTCCAGCAGTATGCACGGGTGTGGTGTGCTAGTTGTTCAAATAATGAAACTTTTCCATACCCACTGTGGTGAGCAGAATAACGGCCCCAAAGGCATCTATTCCCTCATCCTCTGGAACCTATGAAAATGTTATGGCTAAAGAGACTTTGCGGGTGGGGTTAAGGTTAAGGATCTTGAAATGGGCCCAATCTAATTACATGGATCCTTAAAAGGGGAGCTCCTCTCTCAGCTGCAATCAACTGATATGATTATGGAAGAAGGGACAGTGGGAGGTGCAACATTTGAAAATAGAAGAAAAAGGCCATGAGTCAAGGAATGTGGGCAGCCTCTAGAAGCTGAACAAGGCAAGGAAACAGATTCTTCCTTAGAACCCCCGAGAGAAATAGTCATGTCAACAGCTTGATTCTAGCTCAATAAGACCTGAGCCTGACTTCTGACTTACAGAAATGTAACCTCAAAAATGTGTGTTATTTTAAACCACAAAATATTCAGTAATTTGTTGCTGCATTAGCTGAAAACTAATACACTCAGAAAGCCACTTCCCTAAACCTACTGCTGCCTCCACCATCCTGACCCTCAGTCTTGCATAAAAGGGTTACTCTTGGCATAGCAGGGTTCCAACATTGCAGCTAGCTTTAGCTTTGACTGAACTATGTCCATGCTTTACCAACTGTTAAATATTTTGATTACAGGGGCCTGATCAATGATTTTCAAACTTTTGGACTTTTTTTTTTTTTTTTGAGACCAAGTCTCTAGCTATCGCCCTAGGTAGAGTGTCATGACACCATCACAGCTCACAGCAACCTCCAACTCCTGGGCTCAAGTGATCCTCTTGCCTCTTGCCTCTTGCCTCAATTTTTCTATCTTTAGTAGAGACAGAGGTCTTGCTCTTGCTCAGGTTGGTCTCGAATTTGTAAACTCAAGCAATCCAACCCGCCTCGGCCTCCCAGAGTGCTAAGATTACAGGCATGAGCCACTGTGCCTGGCCCAAACTTTTGGACTTTAATCCACCTGCAGTAAAATGTACATTTTAATCTCAACCTAGGACACGCACATGTAATATAGAACTAAAACTAATGTTTCATGAAATAGTACTTATCTTAACTATATACATTGCACTGTGATATTTTCAAATTCTATTCTTTTTTATTTTTCAATGTGAACTGTAACCCATTAAACTGATTTCATGATATACCAGGAGGTTGTAATCCTCAGCTGCAAACCACTGACCTTGATCATGACAACTCTATGCCAAGAGTTACCCCTTTTATGCTGGACTGGTCAAGATGTAGACTGTCTGAGAGAGAATATTTTCTGGGTTTTTTTTTAAGGAAACATGAATATGTATTCATAATTTACATAATGCCTATATTAATTATTATTAAATATTATTTATTGATGTGCCACAAATGTGTTAGTTTTCTCAAAGTAAACCTCAAACCCATGACAGTATGGGAATTAAGCCTCATAGTAAGAGCACAGGAACACAGCAAAGCGAGTGTTACTCTAGAAACAACGTTTAAGCAAATAAATATAGTCCCTGGACACATGTATTTCATGTTCTGCTTTTCTATTACTCAATCTGTTCATTTCTGCTTTTGTTTTCAATATTTCCCTTTTTTTCTCTTGCCTTTAAGAAATTACCCATTTTCTTTTCTAGTTTATTTAGGTTCATTTATTGTAATTCTTTTTTTTATTAATTTTTGTAACTGCAGAATCATTTCAAGAACTTACACTTTGTTTCAGTAGCCCCTTTAGTCAGAGGTACTAGAGATTTCTCTTACTTTCTTAGGAGTTATGCACTTAAAATTATATTTGCTATAATTTATATAGCCTTTTGCAGTATTGGTAGCAAAAGGATTTTAAGATTATGCTGCATGATAGTTAGCTCTCTCTATGTTGTGGAACAAAAAGCCCCAGAATCACATTGGCTTGACAACAACAAAGGGTTATTACTCATCCACTGTGCATGATGGTTACAAGCTCTGTTCCAGGTTCTTCATTCCAGAATACAGGCTGAGGAACAACTTCTATGTAGAACATACAGGCTTCATGTCTCAGCTACCAGATGTCTATTAAAGCTGCTCAGATGTGGGGCATAAATCACTTCTGCACACATTCCAAAGTAAGTTAGAAGCTTTGGCCTTGATGGAAATGGGTTGGTGAACATAATCCTTCATAGGGAAGGCAGTAAATAGTAGGGAATAGCAATATAATCTATCTCATGTTATCCCCCATAATGCTGCAACCAGAGGGGTTTATCCTCGCATCTCTGTCACATCAAAACTCTATTTTATTGTTGGATTAGGTTTGAGACTTACCATTATAGTATTTATGTTTTCATTTTTAAATGTATCTTTAATCGTGGTATAATGCAGATTGCCTCCCTTATTGCTTTTGCCATAAAATCAGATGTGCTGATTGTGTGTTTATAGGTCACACCAGGCTGTGGCTACTATGGGTTATACTAACATTAAGAGAACAGTGCATACTTTCTGAACCTGTTTTAAAAATCAGAAAAGAAGTTCAAGACCAGCCTGAGCAAGAGTGAGGCACACACACCCCATCTATACTAAAAATAGAAAAACTAACTGGGTATTGTGGCAATTGCCTATAGTCCAAGGCTGAGGCAAGAAGATTCCTTGAGCCCCAGGATAATGAGATTGCTGTGAGCTATGATGATGCCACAGCACTCTACCCAGAGTGACAGAATGAGACTTTATCTCAAAAAAAAAAAAAAATTATAAAGAGAAGAATATTTTTCTAATTTAGCCTATACATGTGATAAAGCCTCCTCTCTCTCTCTCTCTCTCACTCTCTCTCTCTCTCTCAAAATTCACAAGTGCTACATGTGCTTCTGCAAGGAGTGCCCCTATGCCCAGGAGGATTCTTCTGTGTACACACATCCACCCTGGGTCCTAGTCTGCTAAGATGGTAGCAGTGTTCACTGCCACCTCTAGACCTCTGCCCAGCAATGTCACTTTATGCAACTCACACCTTCAGAGACTTCAGGAATTTCACTCTTTTCTAAATAATAGTTATCTCTCCCCAGAGATCTGGCCCAAGTTCCTAGTTGCTGGAGCACAGTTAGATAGAGAATATGATTAATACCCTGTACCATACTCAAAATTACTGCTGACAACTAAGCCTTGTATCTGCGAAGCTTTTATTGTCCCCTTCTCCCCTTTCCCCTTCCTTTACCTGGGGCTCTTCTGCTGATAGATCCTTTAATAACCAACCCCACTCTGGAAACTCTGTGAAAACAGGTATAATTTAAACACCAGGCATTATGAATTGTTAAGTCATTTCCCTTTCTTCATTAGAACTTTCCTTTTTATTTATTTGTTGAGACAGAGCCTAACTCTGTTGTCCAGTCTAGAATGCTGTGGCATCATCCTAGCTCACATCAACCTTAAGCACCTGGACTCAAGGGATCCTCCTACCTCAGCCTCCCAAATAGCTCGGACTACAGGCACGCACCACAATGCCCAGATAATTTTTCTATTTTTAGTAGAGAGGAGGTTTTGCTTTTGCTGAGGCTGCTTTTGAACTCAAGGGATCCTGCCGCCTTAGCCTCCCAGAATGCTAGGAGCACAGGAGTCAGCCACAGCACCCACCAGAACTTTCTTATTTGGAAACATTTCATCACAATAATTACATGCATGGAAAAAAACAAGTAGGGCTTATAATGAAAAAACATAGTCAACTGGCCCACCCTCTACCACCCCCTACCACCCCTAATTAGACTTCCCAGAGGAAACTACTTGTACCTTTCTGTTTCAAAGCGCTTTCCCCCTCTTTGTTCTTATTTTTTTTTATATAGAGACAGAGTCTCACTTTATGGCCCTTTGGTAGAGTGCCGTGATGTCACACAGCTCACAGCAACCTCTAGCTCCCGGGCTTAAGCGATTCTCCTGCCTCAGCCTCCCGAGCAGCTGGGACTACAGGCGCCCGCCACAACGCCGGGCTATTTTTTTGTTGCAGTTTGGCCAGGGCTGGGTTTGAACCCACCACCCTCGGCATATGGGGCCGGCGCCCTACTCACTGAGCCACAGGCACCTCCCCCTCTTTGTTTTTAAGAGGCAGAGTCTCAGTCTGTCACCCCAGCTGGAGTACTGCATGTGGTACCACCATAGCTCACTGCAGCCTGCACTGCTGGACTCACAGTCCTTCTGCCTCAGCCTCTGAGTAGGTGGGACTACAGACTTGAGTCAACACCCCGGCCTCTTACCAAGACTTTTTAAGTAGTTACTTCTCTAATTCTAAACAATGGGCCTTTGCTACTATTTCTTTATTTTTTTCTTTTCTTTTCTTTTTTTTTCTTTTTCTTTTTTTTTTGAGACAGAGTCTTAAGCTGTCGCCCTGGGTAGAGTGCTGTGACATCACAGCTCACAGCAACCTCAAAGTCCTGGGCTCAAGCCATTTTCTTGCCTCAGCCTCCCAAGTAGCTGGGACCACACGCGCCCGCCACAACACCCAGCTATTTTTTGTTGCAGTTGTCATTGTTGCTTAGCTGGCCTGGGCTGGGATTGAACCTTCCAGCCTCAGTGTATGTGGCTGGTGCTGTAACCACTGTGCTAAGGGAGCCGAGCCTGCTACTATTTCTTGATTTACTAATAAATTGCTGTATTAGATAAGTTCCCTTCTTCCCACGTTCTCTTCCCCTTGTTTTTTTGTACTTATACTGTTACTTTCACATTTTAAAAGTTGGCATTTATATTTTCGCTAGTAACCATATTGAGTTCTCTCTGATTTGTTCTTAGACTGCTGCTAAAAATTGAAAAGCAAGAACAATCATTTACATATTGTAACCATGTAAATATTGCCCCACAGAAAAATTAGATATGAGAATTTCATTTTTCTCTCCACGGGGACTCTATAGGACCTGTAAAAGGCTGTTGAGATTTAAGATTACAGAGCTTTATGTGGCTGGTTTGATTGCATATTTCCATCTCTTGTGACTTACACTGAAAATTTTGGTTCCAGTGATATTAACATAATGAGATCAGTGCTCACAGGTCTATGTTACTCTTTTTTCCTACTAGAGTTTTATTTTAAAACATGTTAAACCTACAGACAAAATTTAAAGAATAGCATAGTAAATACTTGTATCTTTTATCATAATTCACAAATGACTAATTTTTTGCCACATTTGCTTTGTTTTTGCTGAGTCATTTGGCAACACATTGCAGAGAGCATGATGATTTATCATTTGCATATTTCTCCTGGAACAAGGACATCTTACAAAACCAAAGCCCCATTATCAGACTCAAAAAACTTAGTAATATCGGTCTTATAATATTTAACATATAACTTATATCCAAATTTCCCCTGTTCACTACCAAATGTCCTCTATAGCTTTTTTTTTTCTATCTAGAATTCAATCAAGTCTTCTTCATTGCATGTAATAGAAATGTCTCTTTAGTGTCTTTTATCATCCCTTGCTTTTTTTTTTCTTTCTTGACATTGACATTTTGGAAGAGTCCAGGCAATTGCCTTGTAGAGGGTCCTACATTCTGCATTTTTCTAACTGTTTTATCATTATTATATTCAAGTGAAACATTTTTTGCAAGAATATCATAGAAGAAATTATGCTTCCCATTGCATTCCATCAGAAAGCCTGTAATGCCAGTTTGTTCCATTGCTGGTGATGCTCAGCTGACATCTACCTGATCTCCAGTGGAAAGCATCCTTTCCCTTTGTTATTAAAGGTCTACGTGCTAAACGCTGTGAAAAGGAGGAGTGGAGGAAGACAAATTTGAAAAAGTCGTTTGTGGGGTGATTTCTTTGAGATAGTGTAAATGTCCTGTTTTCCATTCACCTTTTACACAATGGTTTTAGCATCCATTGATGATCCTTGCCTGAATCAACTGCATTGGGATTTTTTAATGGTAATTTCTTTTCTTTACTTTCTTTCTTTTTCTTTCTTTCTTTTTTAGAGAGGGTCTAAAAATGTCTTTCTTTCCTTCTTTCTTTTTTTCCTTCTTTTTTAGGCAGGGTCTCCCTCTGTCACACAGGCAGGAGGGCCGTGGCAAGATCATAAACTCACTGCAGCCTTGAACTCCTAGGGTCAAGTGATCCTCCCACCTCAGCCCTATCACTCTCAACTAATTTTATTTTACTTCTTCATTCATTTTTTGAGACAAAGTCTCACTGTGTCACCCTGGGTAGAATGCCGTGGCACTATCATAGTTCACTATAACTTCAAACTCTTGGGCTAAAGAGATTTTCTTGTCTCAGCCTCCCAGGTAGCTGGGACTACAGGCACCTGCCACAATGCCCAGCTAGTTTTTCTATTTTTAGTAGAGATATGGTCTCACTTTTGCTCAGGCTGGTCTCAAACTCCTGAGCTCAAGCAATCCACCCACCTTTGCCTCCCAGGGTGCTAGGATTATAGGCACGAGACTCCACGCCCAGCTAGCTAATTTTATTTTTAATAGAATTAGGAGGTACAAGTTGAATTCCATTACATGTACATACTGTATAGTGGTGAAGTCTGGGTTTTTGGTGTATTTATCATCCAAATATCTACGTTGTACTCTGTAGATACTTTCCCCTCTTCTAAGTCTCCAGTGTCCATTATTAACACTCTGTGTACTCTTTGTAAATGGCTAATTTATTTATTTTTGTAGAAACAATTTCTCACTATGTTGCCCAGGCTGGGCTCAAACTCCTGGCCTCAAGTGATCCTCCCACCTTAGCCTACCAAAGTGCTGGGATTACGGGAGTGAGTCACTGCACCTGGCCTAAAATAGTGATTTTCTAAATTCTTCTTCTTTTTTTTTTTAATGTTGAGACAGAGTCTCACTATGTTGCCCTTGATAGAGTGCTGTGGCATCACAGCTCACAACAACCTCCAACTCTTGGGCATAAGCAATTCTCTTGCCTCAGCCTCCCAAGTAGCTGCAACTACAAGTGCCTGCCATGATGCCTGGCTATTTCTTCTTTCAGTTATTATTGTTGTTTAGTTGGCTTGAACCCACCAGCCTTGGTGTATGAGGTTGGTACTGTAACCACTGTGCTATGGGCACCAAGACTAAATTATTCTTTTTTAATGGTTGTGTAATAAACCAGTGTAGAATTGTATCATTATTTATTTAAGTTACTTATTGACAGATATTTAGGTTGTTTCCAGTCTTTTGCCATTATAAACAATGCTGCAAGGAACACACTGATTTCTTGTACACAAATAGGCAATGATAACTGTTAGATGAATTCCAGGAAAGAGAATGTCTAGGTCAAAGGTGTTTAATATTTTGATAGATATTTTCATGTTTTGCCCCACCAAAAGAGATAATACTTTACATTACCATTATCAGTACATAAGATTGCGTATTTTCCTAATTCCCTTAATTTTACACTATACATTTTGCCTTAAATCTACCACCACCTTCTGTTTTTCCAACTCATCCTCACTATTCCTTGATCCCCACAATTAATTCACTTCTCTGAATCCTCCAGGCCATTATCATGTTTTTACTACTTATCACTACCCCTCGTGTTCTCTCTTTTCTGCTTCTCCAGCTTGCAGTTCATGGTCCGTCATTATAATTACTCTTTTGCATACATTCCTCAAATCCTCTCTCTTCCCTTGTGGCTAAACTCCAGGCCCAGTTAAATCCAACTCTCTTCCTGTGTCACACTCAGCAGCTAAATGTGACTGGAAAAAAATAAACAACCATACAGAAGATACTCACTGCAAATTCACGGCCCCATCCTCAAATGGGGCTTTAATAGACTAAATACTGGTACATTCCCTAGCCCATTTCGTACTGACTCTGCTAGAGGGCTATTTCGTTCCTTTTCCTCTCTTCAACTTTCCAACATCTTCTGATCCCTGTGCTGATGACTTTGCTTTCTATTACACTGAGAAGAGAATTTCCACCACAACCATCACATTTACTGACCTACCAGCATCCATGGCCATCCACTCTGCCGTCTCTCCTGTTACTATGGATCCCAGTCCATCTGCCTATCTAAAGATACCACCTACAGTTGTGCCCTGGATTCCATCCCCCCTGAACATTCTCCCTCTCTCTAGCAATTGTTCTGTTTCTCTCTCTCCTGCATTATCAATATTTTCTTCCTGTGAAATGATTCCTATTAATATCAAACATGCTGTACTATTTCCCATTTGAAAAAAAAATCCATTAGTGCCACACCCCTTCTAGCCAATGCCCCATCTGTTAGCTTCCCTGTGTGGAAAATTACTCTACAGCATTGTCTATATTATTGTTTCCAGCTCATCTCTCTAGTCTCTCCAGAATCCATTCCAGTCAGAATTTTTTTTTTTTTTTAAGTTTTTGGCCAGGGCTGGGTTTGAACCCTCCACCTCTGGCACATGGGGCCGGTGCCCTACTCCTTTGAGCCACAGGTGCCACCTTTACCTCCCTCATTCCACAAAAGCAACTTTAGTCAAGGCACTCAATGACACAATTTGCATTTGACACAATTGATCATGTTCTCCTTAAAACACTTTATTCAATCTCTGCTCAAATGTCATAAAGGACTTTATCATAAAGGACTTTCCTGGCTCATGCCTGTAATCCTAGCACACTGGGAGGCCAAAGCTAGTGGATTGCTTGAACTCACAAGTTCAAGACCAGCCTTAGCTGGGCACTGTGGCAGGCTCACTGCAACCCTAAACTCCTGGGCTCAAGCAATCCTCCTGCCTTATCCCCCTGAGTTGCTGGGAGTACAGGCACACACCACAAAACCTGACTAATTTGTTTTTCCTTCAAAAAAAAAAAAAAAAAGTGGAGGCAGGGTCTCACTCTTGCTCAGGCTGGTCTAGAACTCCTGAGGTCAAGGGATCCACCTGTTTTGACCTCCCAGAATGCTAGGATTGCAGGTGTGAACAAGAGCACCCCACCTATATTTAATTGTTTATTGACTCTGTCCCTTCAATCTTAATTTGAACAAAACAGCTGTAAAATGGCATCTTTAAAACAATTAGGGATATTTGAATATAAGCCAGGTATTAGATAATACTAAAGAAGTACATTGACTTTGTTAGCCATTGTGTTTATGTAAAAAAAAAAAAAAAAAAAAAACCTTTCACTTATAGATGCATAATAAAGCATCTATGAGTAAATTGACATAATGTCTGAAATTTTCTTTAGATTACTCAAGAACAAGTCCAAAATTTTTGGCTTGAGCAACTGAGAGAGTAGGGTTATTTGTGAAGATTTTTGAGGACTGTGGAAAGAAACAGTTTTGCAGGGTATGGGAGCGAGGGAAAGTAATAGGTCTGGTTTGAATGTAAATTTTGAGATTTGTATAGAGACATTGAGTAAGCATTTGGATATGCCAGCCTAGAGTTCAAGGAAGAGATAAACATCAGTGAGTCATGACGGTATACATGATACTTAAAGCTGTGAGACCAGATGAGAACATTTAGAAAATGAAAGTAAATTCAAAAAATAAAATAAAAAACACAGAAGAAGTCTAAGGACTAAGCCTACTAAAGTGCTCCAAAATTCAGAGGCCATAGACGAGAGAAGTCAGCAGAGAAGATGCCAGTGAGGTGGCAGCCTGCAGGCAGACCAAGAAAGGGCCCCTCCTCCAGGGTTCTAAAAACGGTGGTACACAGATAATTAAAGGGTTTAAGAAGTGAATACAACACAGTACTTTATTTTCCTATGTTAAAATATAGCACAACTGATACCAGATAATATCAAATAGATACTACGTAATTTACTGACATCATATGCCAGAACTTTTATGGTTAAAGTAATGATGTTTTAGAATTTTATAAATAAAATATCCATAATATTATGCAAATTGTAGTTTGAATAATAGCTAAGTCACTAATCTCAGGGTTCAATCCTGTTCATTTTAGCAGAGTGGAGGCTATTGTTCTCCATCTAGAGTTCTTCCTCAGGGCCAACACTCTCATTACTGCTGGGGATATCAGCTGCTGTTGTACCTGTGGCTGGCAACATCCCTTGGCTGCAAGGAGCTGCCTTTCCTGGAGTTGTATTTTACCAGGATGCAGCCCATATCAAATAACTGGCTAAAGGCAGGAATACATATCCCAGCCTCCTCACTTCAATTTGGAACAACTCTGAAGGGTCATCTCCTCTCCAGAGCTCCCCGTAGGATGACCAAGGCCACTGCTGGAACCTAAGTGGGGTCAGCTTTTTCAGGATCTAATCCCACTTTCTTCACAATTGTCTCTCCCCAATAAACTTCCCCATGCAACTTTCTACCTCAAAATTTGTGTTTAGGGAACACGAACTAAAACAAGGGTCTATGAGGAACGGGATGTAATTCCCAATGTAACTGGAGAATTACAAAATAATTCTAGAAAGTATTATTTGTTTTAAAAAAAAAAAAAAGGCAGGTCATTTTTTCATTTTTTTTGTGTAGAATTTTCCATATCATAGATTCAGCTGATGGTATCCTTGTATGCATTTACAAAAAATTTTTTTTTTATTTCAAAATATTAAGGAAGTGCAAATGTTTTTGTTACATGGATAACTTTACAATGCTTTGGTCAAGGCTATCCATGTGCCTGTCACCTGAATATTGCTCACTGTACCTGTTAGGTAGGTTTCTTACCCCTCCCCTTCTTGATTTCCCATGTACATTCTTTGTCTGATATTTCTGTAACTGATAGCAGCTCTAGAGGCTTGATTAGATTCACCTCCACCCATTTAAGCCTGATACTAAATCCTCTTAAATGCTCTTTTTCAATCTTGTGAAATTTGAATGTTGATTATCTAATGCTAAGAGGAGAAAAAAAAGGAAGCTCCCTAGGATCAGAGGAGATCCTTTATGATTGCATGTGCTCCCCCACAACACCGCCCTCCGCCCCACCCAATGTGGTATCTATAAATGCAAAGCCTTCCAGATATGCACCCAGGGCTGGGAACAAATGACTGCATAATGTGTTTACCTCCATCTACAGCCTTAGACACTAAATAGCTTCCTCCAAAAGCAGAGTGTGATTATCTCGTTCTTATATAGGAAGGGAACTAAAGACAGCAACACCGTCTCTGGATTATTTGCATGTAGAATTCCATGTTGTTACTAATTTTAAAAGCCATCCTGGCTTTTTTCTGTCAAATGGTTTGATTGTGGATCGCATTCTTTCACCGACAGCTGGTGTATTCTAAATCAATTAATCAACATGCATTTATCAAGCACCTGCTGTGTGATCAACGTCATTCTTAGAAAATTCATGCTGATTAAATTCTCTGTAAAACAATTAGGAAGCTGCATCTTGTTTTCGCTCTGCCCCCATCTCCATCCCCGATTCACACAAATGCATTCCAAAAGCCAAATAGATGCTCTTTTTGTATCAATTTACTGTTTGGAATGATTATTGCTCCATTCTACTGAAAGTTGGTAACACCCTGGATAATTATGAGTTTTCTAAGGTAGTCAAAGCAGTTTTGCATAAATGTATTTGTCCACATAATTATGTTCTTTTATATATCTCCTCTTGCTAAGATTTTTACCTATTTATTTATTTAAATTAATGTTACAAGTAACAGAAAGTAACTTAAGCTGGTGCAAAAAAATAAAAACATATATTAGGCTCTCTCACAGACTCCAAAGAACTAAGGGCTCTAAAACCCACCATGAAGAGCAGAAAGTTACAGAAGCTTTGGGACCCTGGCAACAGCTGCTCAAAACCTTCCCTTGGAATTCTGCCACTGACATGACTCAGTGCCAAACCTCACTCTCTGTGTATCTCAGTTCAAAATTCAAAATCCTGGGGGGAAGAATCTGATTGGTTCATCTGTGGTTAGAAGGCTGTGGCTGTTCCCTTCCGTCTGCCCTGGAGCTATCCCGCACACTACCCAGGACGGAAGCCACCAGACACGTAAGGCTCTGGAGCACTTGAAATAGGGCTGGAACAACTGAAGAACTGAATTACTTAATTTCATTTTTATTGGTTTGAATTTTAAAGCTGAAGCAATGTAAAATATTTTTGCATTACACACGACTTTATTATTTTGGTAGAACTACATTTTACTTTGATTATTAAAATTTATCATCTGAACTGAGATAGGCTGCCAGTGTAAAATACTCATCAGATTTAAAAACAACATTAAAAAACAGAAGGTAAAACACCTCATTAGTAATTGTTTTTCCAGTGATTACATGCTGAAATAATAATTCTCTAGATACTTTGGGTTAAATAAATTAAATACACATTTTAAATATATAAAAAGTACTATATGTTAAAAAACATTAGGTTAAAACCAATCCTAATTCTACCAATCTTTTTGACTTAAAAATATGACTACTATTACTAGCAGTGATACTATTGCTAGAAAACTTTTAAGTACATATGTGGCACAAATTACATTTCTATCAGACAATATTACTTTTATAGCTACCAAGAATTTGTTTCTGAAGACCAGGGGCAGTTCTGAGACACTGGGCGAAAGTTCTAAGCAAAACAGACACCCTGAAAGGTGTCAACTACTCAGTACAAAATAACAAATATAGAAATTTCTGGGATGACATAATGCAATCAATTTATAGTGGCATCTGTCTTTTCAGCATTATTTGACTACTTCATTGCAATACTAGTTATATCATGAAAGACTTTTGAAAGCTGTTATCTCAGACCTTTAACATTTGATGCTGCAAACATTCATACAATCATATTTATTGACAAAGTCCCTGTTGTCCTGGAGCTAAAAATCTAGTTGTGATAAAAGAGACAATAAATAGATAAATGTACAATGCCTATATATTAATTGATGCTCTGAAAAAAAATAAAACAATAGATAAGAAGAAAGGAAATGACAGGAGATGCGTTTTATCTGGATGATTAGAGAAGAACTGATGAGGTGACATTAGAGATTAGAATAAGGGAGAGAGATAAGTCATGTGACTCTGATGAAAAGCAGTTCTCTGGGCAGATGGAATTATTAATAGTGTAGCGTGTCTCAGGGTCCTCAAGTAGGCTTCTGTGGGTAAAGCAGAGAGAAAATTGGAGAAAGGTAGAAAATGAAGTTAGAGAGGGTAGTCTGCAGTCAGATCATTCAGGGCTCTAAAGACGAGGTAAATTATCGCTAACTAATTCACTCAGCTGCCTAACACAAAGAAATAAATACCCGTAGAATTTAAAGGCAACCATAAAGGAGACATGAATGCATTGATACATAAATTCCTAAAACTTGCTAAGCATGTACATAAATAATCTGCATACAAAATGTATATGCAAAACAACTGCCAATTACACATTACAAACTGGCACTTTTGAAACACTATGTCTGTATCACTTTGCTAAGGCTGTCATAATAAAATACCAACACTGGATTTGCTTAAACATATTCATTTTCTCACAGTTCTGGAGGCTAGAAGTTCAAGATCAAGGTGTCAATAGGTTTGGCTTCTTCTAAGGCCTCTCTCTGGCTGGCTGTTGGCCACTTCCTCACTGTGTCCTCACCTGGTCTTTTCTCTGTCTGCACACATCCCCCTGCTGGTTCTCCATGTATCCAAATTTCCTCTTCTTATAAGACACCAATCTTACTGGATTGGGGCCCACCCTAAAGACCTCATTTTAACTGACTTGCCTCTTTCAAGGCCTTTTCTCTTTCTGAATATAAACCCATTCTGAGGCCCTGAGTGATAGGTTTTCCATTATGGATGAGGGGCACAATTCAGCCTATAATATTGCTACCTTTTATGAAGATGAAAAGTTGAATAAGATGGTATTACTAAAAGGTGATAATTTGATAAGTGCTATCATAATTTTACAAATATGTAAAATTAATGTATTAAGTATCTTGGGAGCAAAGGGGAGAAAATGCAGATTCAACCCTCAAAGTGGAGCTGGAAAGAATCAGAAACCCTCTCAGAGAAAGTAAAATTTTGAAATGGCCTCAGATGACAATTAGACATTGTTTACTTTTTGTGAGTACTCACAATAGCTGTGTCTAAAATATAAAGTCACCAGTTACCATTCAAGATACCATGGATAAGCAAGTGATTAGGAAGATTAGAATATTATGTAAATATTCTGTTTCATTTTCTTTTTTTATTAATTGGCCAAATAACTCTATTCCTTATCCCTTCAGAAAAAAAAAAAACCTGCTAAATGAAAACTTAAATACAGAATATATTCATTTGCCTTCTTTATAGTCTAATGTTAGAAAAATATTTTGTTGTTCTCTGTTACATTCCTTCTTTTTTTTTGTTTTGTTTTTTGAGATAGGACCTCATTCTGTCACCTGAGCTAGAGTGCAGTGACATCCTCATAGCTCACTGCAACCTCACATTCTAAGGCTTAAATGATCCTCCTGCCTCAGCCTTTCAAGCAGCTTGGACTCCAGGTACACACCACTATGCCTGACTACATTTTCTATTTTTTTGGTAGAGATGGGGAAGACAGGGGCAGCGGGGGTGAGGGGTTTCTCACTTTTGTTCGGGCTGGTCTTGAACTTCAAGCCTCTAGCAATCCCTTGGCCTTCCAAAGTAGGCATGAGCCACCAAACCCAGCCTCCACCTCTGTGGTTTCTTTCTTTGGGTTTTACAAAATAATATAGGTAAGTCTTAATTTTTTTTTCTGGGAGAAGGAGGGAGGAAAGAGAAAGAGAGTACCTTCTACGTGTATAAGAATTTTACATATTATCCCGTGCTTGATGATAGCACCTGAAGATAACTACAAATTGTGGCAGAAATTAGATGAAATATTACTTGGCAAAATTCTGTATTTCTCTTGGATTGAATAAATCCATTAACTAACTTCAAGTAGAATTCTTTATAGCTCTTTTGTTTAAATACCTAAAATACTGGTCTCTTAAAAGGAAAGACAGGTGATTATTTAAGTCTCCATTTTTTTTTTTTTTTTTTTTTTTTTGCAGTGTTTGCTTGGGGCCTGGTTTGAACCCAACTTGGCTCTATTTCAATTTAGGCCCTCTGGTATATGGGGCCAGCGCCCTACTCCTTGAGCCACAGGCACCACCACATGTGATTTTTTAAAGGGCCTTGAATGTAATATAAGATAGCTTCTACAGGTCTGAAAATGTTTTATTTAAAATTGTAAAGTAACTTTTACTTTCCCCCAAATTACTTCAGATTATTCCTCCCAAAGAGATTTAAGGTTTTGTTGGCAGCTGTCCTTCCCCCTAGTGAAGTTGGTTGGCTAAGACTCGCTTTCTGTGGTCTTTTGAGTTTTCTGTGGCTCAGACTGTGATGATTATTATAGTATTAATAAGTTATATTCACACTACCATTGCCATGGTAATAAAATCCAAACTCTATTAATCACAACAGGAGGAATGAGATTATTTTCCACTAAAAATTAGAATACTGGTTGGGCACAGTAGCTCCCGCCTATAAACCTAGCATTCTGAGAGGCTTAGGCAGGTGGATTCCTTGAAATCAGAGTTGGAGACCAGCCTGAGCAAGAGTGAGACCCCATCTCTACTAAAAAAAGAAAGTAGAAAAATTAGCCAGGCATTGTGGCATATGCCTATAGTCCAAGCTACTCAGGAGGCTGAGGCAAGAGGATCCCTTGAGCCCAGGAGTTTGAGGTTGCTATAAGCTCTGACACCACGGCACTCTACCCTGGGACAACAGAGTGACTCTTGTTTCATAACAAACAAAACAAAATCAATAGAATGCTATCAATTTCTTATATTTCTCTCAACTCTTACTGCTGTGAAAACTATAAATCATAGAGAATGTGTGAAATTATTTAATACATATGGATAGAATATGCCAAATAAAAAATAGAAACTCTTTCTGGAGGAGTTTATAATTAAATAACAAAGGGCATCTTGACAACTTGTGCTGTTTTTGCTAATGAATAGTTTATCTTAAATATTAAAATGTCACATTTTTCATAATTGTCATAGCTTAACTGGAAATGACTTGAAAAAATAACTTGTTTTATAATTTAGCAGACTAAATGCAATGTGCTATCTTGGATTGGCTCCTAGAATACAAAAAACATTAGAGGAAAACTGGTGAAATTTATACAGGCT
The DNA here is from genome assembly GCA_963574355.1 of Loris lydekkerianus. Lineage (NCBI taxonomy): Eukaryota > Metazoa > Chordata > Mammalia > Primates > Lorisidae > Loris > Loris lydekkerianus. The sequence goes on from CAUYPK010045842.1 coordinate 61,184, forward strand.
GGCATTTCATTAATTCATTTCATTAATTTCAGTAATGTAATAATATTAATTTCTTAGGAATTTGAAGACAACCTGTTCTCACGAATAGTTTGCAAACAGCAGAGCTACAACCTCCAGTAAAATGAAGGTGTGTTATAGTGAACAAAATGAAGGCAGCTCAGGTATTACAGCAAAATGTTCCCAATCATCTCTTTTTATGCAAATGAAAGATTGAAACTTGCTTTGTACTGATTGGTTGATGGAACTGGGTTCCGATTGCAATTGGCCAGCCAATATAGATGAGCCTTGATTGGTTGGTTCTGGTGAGTGGTGAAAGTCCCAAAGTTAAAGAGGACCAAGTTTTCAAGGGAGTCAGAGTATGTGTGTGACATCTGGAAAATGGACACTTGGTTCTATTTCAATTTAGGCCCAATTAGCCACTTGAAAACTATCTAAAAGGACTGGCTCTTTCAAATTCTCATTTGTTCACCATTTTGACAAATGTACCCTGGCTGGATAAGATGTTAACATTAGTGGACAGTGGATAAAGGATATGCGGGGACTTCCCATACTATCTTACAACTGTCTATAAGTCTAAAATTATCCTAAAATCGAAACTTTATTTTTAAAAAACTAAAAAAAAATTTAGCAATATGTCGAAGTTGTATTTTCCATTGTATCTCTGTGAAGTGGGTTAGCCTCATTATTCTAGGGATCTGGACAGGACATGGGGTTATGGGGAAAAACAAGTCAAAGAACCAAGATGTAAAACCAAAAAAGCTTGGAGCCAAGAGCAGTTCTGAGTAGGGAGCTTCAAAGCTGGCAGAAAGTTCTTGACTAGAAAAGAAATTCTCTAGATTGGGAATATAGGTATTCACTAAATGATAAGAGAAATCTAAAAATGAGGTTTTAAAAACGGATATTATAAAATCTAAGCTTATATGTAAATGAAAACGATGGATATAACACTGAGTGAGGCATCTTCTAAAAGTATTTTTGAAATTTAGACTCTCCATGTTAATTTGGATGCTGTTAGAAGTTAATGAATATTTACAGGATTGACTCTTGCTTTTCCCATGGTGTGAAGACAGGGTGGCAAAGTTTTTTGCTGTTTTCCTTGTTCTATGTCTATGACTCTTTCTTGTTCTGTGTGAGATCACCTTGTAATTTTTAAAGATTTGGGTGTGAGCCTAAGAATCTTTTCTATGCATACATTTACAGTTTTAGCTTTGAGGATTTCTATATAAAGTATTAAGTTCTTTTAAAAATAAAGGTTAGATTGTGGTTTGTAGACTACCTCAGCATGTATTCCCACTCCTCATCCCTTTCTCTAGTAAATTCTTCCCCGTCGCACTGGGCACATGACTCAGACCAAATCAAACATAGTACCCCATTTCTGTGAACGTACCACCATGCTGCGATGACACAAACATGAAGATGCTAAGTGGAAGTCCTCCTAAACCAGGATGAAGAGACAAACTTGGATCTAAGCTCACTCGTCTGAAAGCAGAAAGGCAGCCACATCGGCAAAGGCCTGTTCTGCCTCTAGCCAGGGATCCAGAACCATTGAGGGGCAAATAATTCTTCCTGATGACTTAAAAAAGCTGATCTCTGTGCTCCAAATTCAATTAATACAGGGGCAGGGGTGGGGGGAGGGAAGAAAACCACTGTGGACTTGAAAAGAGCCTACAAATTAAGGAATCCAGTTTTGCTCATCCCTTTCTTTCAACTCCCTTATTCTCTGCCCAACACAAAATGCATGCCTATGGCAAAATACTATCCACTGGGATACAGTTAGGGACTTGTTGGCCATTGAGGGAGACTATTGCCTGGGAAAAATGAGAGCTTATAGGATGAGCAAATCTGAGATCTGTTGCTAAGAGACAGAAACTGAGAGCAGGGTAAGATTTCCAGTGTTGGCGCCTAATTTATGGAATCCCTTGGTAGAAAATAGACAAAGAGTTAGCTGAGGTGTGAAGGGAGTTATATTGCCAGAAAACCCTAATTTGGAAGTAACCCTGTACTTGTTCAAAGTCTAAGGCAATACTTAGGCTCCCTGGTCAGTCCAGAAAGAAGTTGGTGGTACAGTGGTACAATCGTGAAATAGGATAGACAAGAGAGATTTGTTCCTCATATGTGCACACTCAGGGCAGCAAAGACTTATTTTACTGCCAGAGAAGAAAATGTAGATGACATTGGCATTCCAGGGCCATAAAGAGCCCCATTTGCACCTTACAAGGAAGAAAGAAAATGTCCCAGAGTTCCTAGACTTTAAGACTATGTAGTCACTAGTTGAGACTATAAATTCTCTTGTTGGGACATGAACTGTATGTGGAGATATTTCATTAAAATCAATAAGGGGCATTTTTGGAATTGCATAGATGGAAAGAGAATAGTGTAGATAATGACAGTGAAGCGTGGTAGCAATCTGTGCTGCCTGATGTCTTTCTTATTTCTCCCCCCACCTCCAAACTTTTTTTTGAAGATAGCGTCTTGCTTTGTTGCCTGGGCATGAACGCAATGGCATCATGATAGTTGCAGTCCCTGCAACCTCAAATTCCCTTAAGCTCAAGCAATCCTCTTGCCTCAGCCTCCAGAGTAGCTGGGACCGCAGGTACACACCACCATACCTGGTTAATCTTTCTATTTTTTGTAGAGATAGGAGTCTCTTTGTGTTGCTTGGGCTGGTTTTGAACTCCTGGCCTGCCTCAAGCGATCCTTCTGTCTTGGTCTCCTATCATGCTGGGATTACAGGCATGCGCCACTGTGAGCCACTGTGAGCCACTGTGAGCCACCATGCCTGGCCCCAGTATCTCTTTGGCCATCATTCTTTTTCTCTCTTCCAGTACCAGAGTCTCTCCTCTGGGACAGATGTGGGCATATGTCACAGCCCTCTCAATTTAAAAACTCCATTCCCCAGACCCTGTGATTACTCTAGGGGTAGGCAGATGGCCCAAGAAGGGCCTATAAGAGTCCTTCGCTGCAACTGATACGGAGACATTGGGAGATAGCAGTCTCTTTCCACTGAGACTCCTAAAGCAGATGATGTAAGCCTAGAGCTGTGGGCAACCTACTTCTCCGGCAGCCTGGAAAATGGAAGAAAATGAGGTCATCACTCAGAGGAGCCTGAGCTGAGATACTGGGGGAGGGGAAAGGAGCAAAAGCTGATGATATAATTTCCATCTGGGCCTGAAGCCAAATTTAGCCAGGAACTAACTCTCTCTCTGTGTCTCCCTCACCCCCAACTCCCTTCAATTTCTCTCTCTTTTTGGCTTAAATTAGAGATGTATTTCTGTCAATTTCAACTGAAATTGTCTTTATATACTTTCATTTTTCTAAATGTAAAAGTACTACATGTTCACTGTAAAAGAAATTTGGAAAATACATGTAAGTATAAAGAAAAAAATCATCTATTCTCTCATGATTTAAGTAAAACCAGTTTAGTATTTTAGAGTTTTTGCAGTATTTTAAATGCTTATTTTTCATAGCATTATGATCACGAGAAACTTGTTTTACATAGTTATATCATAATAAATATGTTTTACATAGTATGATCATAATATTCAAGCTTATATACTGGTTTTTTGTTTTGGGGGGAGGTTTGAGACAGAATCTCACTTAGTCGCTATCAGTAGAATGCTATGGCACCATAGATCACAGCTACTTCAAATTCTTGGTCTCAAGAAATCCTCTTGCCTCAGCCTCCTGTAGCTGGGACTACAAGTACCAGCCACAACACCCGGCTTTTTTTAGAGATGGTGTTGGGCTTTTGCTCAGGCTGGTCTCAAACTCCTGAGCTCAAGCATTCCACCTGTCTTGGCCTCCCAGAGTGCTGGGATTACAGGCATAAGCCTTGGCACCCAGACTTATATACTGTTCTTAATTTAACAAAATATTTTCCTATGTTCTTAAACCCCCTTATAAATATAATCTTTTTGTTTTTAAAGACAGAGTCTCATCATCATTAAACCTCAAGCTGCTGACTTAAGCCATCCTTCTGCCTCAACCTTCTGAGTAGTTGGGACTACAGGTGCCATGCCACTGCCCAGAGCTAATTCTTTTTCAATTTTTAGTAGAGACGAGTCTCCCTCTTCCTCAGGCTGGTCTCGAACTTCTGATCTCTAAGTAACCTTCCTGCTTTGGCCTCCCAGAATGCTAGGATCACAGGTGTGAGCCACTGTGCCTAGCCCTATTTGTATAATTTTAAATATTAAAATCATTTTGGATTATAGCCCTAATTTTTATTTTCAAAAATAAAATTCTTGGGCATAAATATTAGAACATTTTAAAGGTTCCTGATATGCTACAGATATGTGTGTGTATGTATTTGTTTGTTTATTTATTTATTGAGACAGAGTCTCACTCTGTGGCCCAGGGTAGAATGCCATGGTGTCATAGCTCGCAGCAACCTCAAACTCTTGGGCTCAGAAGGTCTTCTTGCCCAAGTCTCCCAAGTAGCTGGGACAATAGGAGCCTGCCACAACACTTGGCTAACTTTTCTATTTTTAGTAGAGATAGAGTCTCATTCTTTATCAGGTTGCTTTCAAACTTCTGAGCTCAGGCATTGGCCTCCCAGATTACAGGATTACAGGAGAGACCAACCCACTGCACCTGGCCTTGATTCCTTATTTAGATGAATACAAGTGCTTTGAAGGGTGGACTAGGTGCTGCCATTGGTGCACAGCTTCCCAAGAGGAGTACTTTGAAGGTGGCTGTAGTGATATTCAGCAATGAGGTATATACCACTTTTTCTAGGATGAGTTCACAAACTTAATTATCCAACCTCATACCATATGAAAAATGTGTCCTTCATGTGTAATTAGAATTAAATGAATCAAATGTATAGGAAAATGAATAAGAAACCTTTGAGCCTTCAATTAATAGTCTTTTTTCAGGGCAAAGACTATCCTGAATTAAACCATTTCAAAATTTAAGCTGCATAACATTACAGGAACTATAAGAAATAAAAACACTGACAGTCAACTATGATACCTGTTATACACCTCTCTTTAAATGATAAAATCTTTAAAAACTGGGTAGCGCCCATAGCGTAGTAGTTAAGGCACCAACCACATGCACCAAGGGTGGTGGGTTAGAACCTGGCCCGGGCCAGCTAAACATCAATGACAACTGCAGCAAAAAAATAGCCAGGTGTGGTGGGTGTTGTAAGTCCCAGCTACTTGGGAGGCTGAGGCAAGAGAATCGCTTCAGTCCAAGAGTTTGAGGTTGCTGTGAGCTGTGACATCACAGCACTCTACCAAGGGCAACATAGTGAGATTCTGTCTCAAAAAAAAAAAAAAAAAGAAAACTTTAAAAACTGTAATTTAAGCATTTTTCTACTCTGAATATAATACATATTTGCAAAATACCATTGACAACTATTTTGTAAAATGATAATTTCCATTGCCATTGCAGGTACAAATACAATGCTAGGGAAAGTGCAAATTAATATAAGCCTTTGGGAACATCTTGGCAACTATTTTTATGTATAATTCCATCAAGTGCATGTATTTACTTTATCAATACTCTATTTTTTTGACATTTAGATTGCTGTTTTACTATTATGATGATACAATAATATACATTCATTTATATGTTTTAATATATTATGGATTATTTTCATTGGAATGATTCCCAGAAGTGAGATTACTAAATCAAAGTTCATTGAATCAAGATTACAAAATCAAACATTTTCTGAATATTAATGTAAATTGCTAAATTACTTTTCAAAGAAAGTGTATCAGTTTATAATGCCAACAGCAATAAATGAGAGTAAGCATTTTAACCCAGCCTCTGCAATCTATCAAATTATTCCAATGTTTTCCTCATTAAGACATAAAAATTGGTATCTTCTTTTAATTTAAATGTTTAAATTACTAACTGGGATACTTTCTGAATATTTGTGTGAAACTATGTTAATTTTCACAATCATAATCTTTTAACTAGTAAAAACGCATCTTTTTTTCTCAGTTCTATTCTGTCATAGTAGGAAGAAATAATCCCACCCGTTCTGTCTCTTTGCCTATAGTTGGGAGGTGGATCTGACTAATTCTCACCCACAGATATTGTGGTCCCTGGTGTCTGTCCCAAAAAACTGCCAAGAGCACTGCAGAAATAACAACTGAGAAATCAATTTAAAATGCAGCTTCCTGGATCCCAGTCTCAGACTATCTAGCCTGCACTTGACCCAGGAATCTACGGAGTGTAATATTTAATAGTTCTGCAGGTGAGGCTGACACGTAGTCAGATTTGGACACCAGTGCTCCAAAGCAGAGGTTAGCAAAGTGTGGTCTCTGGACCAGCAGCAGCAGCGTCACCTGGGAACTTGTTAAAAATCCAAATTTTTGGCAGAGTATAGTGCCTCACGCCTGTAATCTTAGTACCCGGGAGGCCTAGCAGGCAGAATTGCTTAACAGGAGTTGAAGATCAGCCTGAGAAAGAGGGAGACTCCGTCTCTACAAGACAAAAGAAAAAAACAAAACAAACAAACAAAAAAACCCAGAAAAATTAGCCAGGTGGAATAGTATACATTTGTAGTCCCAACTACTCAGGAAGCTAAGGCAGGAAGATTGTTTAAGCCCAGAAGTTTGAAGTTACAGTGAGCTACAATGATGCCATTGCACTCTACTCTAGGCAACAGAGTAAGACTTTGTCTCAAAAAAAAAAAAATTTTTTTTTCAGGCTCGCTCTCCAAACCTATGGAAACAGAAACTCTAAGGGCGAAGTCAAACAATTTGTGTTTTAACCAGCTCCTCAGCTATAAATATTATTGTAAGACAAAAAGTTGAGGGCCATTCAAAATCTACTACCTGCTTAGAAAGTCTAGGGAGATGACATCTGACATCAAGGATGTCAGACATCAAGGGACAAGCAGGAGAGGGACCTGTCAGGCAGAAACAGCAAGTGGGGAGGCACAGAAACAAAGGAGGACAGGGTGCCTGAAAGCACAACTGGCTGGCCTGGCTGGAGTGCAGGGCACAGGACAGGAGATGAAGGAGGAAAGTTGGTAAAGTGCTTCATCTATCATGCAAAGGAGTGCATGTTTATCATTAAATGCACACACAGCCTCCATCCCTCTTTCTAACTGCAGGGCACCCAAATCTGTCAGGGAAATTATCTCACCTCTCTTGTCCCATTGTTGGAATGAGAAACCCAAGTGCTCTCTTAGTACGGAAACTGTAGGAGTCCCTGCAGGCCCTTCCTCCAGACTTCCTTTCACAGCCCTGACAAGTGGTGGGTGTGTAACCTACACTAGACTAACTATACTCCCTGTCTCAGCGAATTTGGGGGGTAGGATTTAAAAAGTGTTTTATTACAGAGAATTCAAAAAAACACAAAGGTAAAAGGAATAGTATAATGAATCTCCATGAACCCAAATTCCTTCTCAAAAATGATCAATTCATGGTCAGTCTGTTTTTTATTTATTATTTATTTTTTATTGTTAAATCATAACTGTGTACATTTGTGCAATCAAGGGGTACAATGTGCTGGTTTCACATTCTCATCAAACTGTTCAACGTAGCCTTCATGGCATTTTCTTAGTTATTGTATGTAGACATTTGTATTCTGCATTTAGTAGGTTTCACCTATACCCATTCTAAGATGCACCGTAGGTGTGGCCCCACTCATTACCCTCCCTCCACCCTAACCTTTTCCCTCCCTTCCCCTCCCTTCCCCATATTATTGTGCTATAGTTGGGTTGTAGCCTTCATATGAAAGCTATAAATTAGGTTCATAGTAGGGCTGAGTACATTAGACACTTTTTCCTCCATTCTTGAGATACTTTGCTAAGAAGAATATGTTCCAACTCCATCCATGTAAGCATGAAAGAGGTAAAGTCTCCATATTTCTTTAAGGCTGCATAATATTCCATGGTATACATGTACCACAGTTTGCTAGTCCATTCGTGGGTTGATGGGCACTTGAGCTTCTTCCATGACTTAGCAATTATGAATTGGGCTGCAATAAACATTCTGGTACAGATGTCTTTGTTATATATTGTGATTATTTGTCTTCTGGGTATATACCTAGTAAAGGAATTATAGGATCGAATGGCAGGTCTATTTTTAGATCTCTATTCTCCAAACATCCTTCCAGAAGGAACGTATTAGTGGGCATTCCCACCAGCAGTGTGGAAGTGTGCCTTTTTCTCCACATCCACGCCAACATCTCTTGTTTTGGGAATTTGTTATGTGGGCTACTTTTACTGGGGTTAGGTGATATCTCAAAGTAGTTTTGATTTGCATTTCTCTGATGATTAAGGATGATGAGTTTTTTTTCATATGTCTGTAGATCGTGCATCTGTCTTCTTTAGAGAAGTTTCTCTTCAAGTCCTCTGCCCACACTGAGATGGGATCACTGGTTCTTTTTTTGCTTATCCATTTGAGTTCTCTGTGGATTATGGTTATCAAAACTTTATCTGGGATATAACCTGCAAATATTTGATCCCATTCTGAGGGCTGTCTTGCTTTACTTACTATATTCTTGGCTGTGCAGAAGCTTTTTAGTTTGATCAGGTCCCAGTAGTGTATTTTTGATACTGCTTCAATTACCTGGGGAGTCCTCCTCATAAAATATTCACCCAGGCTGATTCTTTCAAGAGTTTTCCCTGCACTTTCTTCAAGTACTTTTATAGTTTCATGTCTTAAGTTTAAATCTTTAATCCAGTGAGAGTCTATCTTAGTTGATGGTGAAAGGTGTGGGTCCAGTTTCAGTCTTTTACAGGTCACCAGCCAGTTTACCCAGCACCATTTGTTAAATAGGGAACCTTTTCCCCACTGAATGTTTTTAATTGTCAAAGATCAAATAATGGTAAGTAGCAGGATTCAACTCTTGGTTCTCTATTCTGTTCCAGAGTAGTTCCAGACATCTACTTCTCTGTTTTTGGGCCAGTATCATGCTGTTT